>OMNZ01002877.1:0-11621 GCA_900303255.1 Lesueurigobius sanzi | reverse complement strand
TGGACAGAGTGTTTTTTTTTTTTTTTCAGCCTTGGAGATTCAATAAGGAATGGCTGCTATCCACGCGCCTCTGTCCTCTCCTCCATTACCGTCGCCACTTTTCTCCATCACATCTCGCCATCCCATTTCCACCACGCGGCCGCACTGTAGAGCACCATTATGCAAAAGTGACAAATTTCCCGCTGAAGGACAGAGAGATAAATAAAGGAATTAGAAAGGAGTTTGAGGCCCGGGCTTTCGTGGTCGAGGAGGAATAGCCTGTAAATAGCCATCAGCCAGGGATTTGTCACTCGTCCAAGCTGCTCTTCTCTCCTTCTCCCTCAGTCCATACTAACACCACAACTTTTACCTCAATGAAGTCTGACACAATTTTACTATTTTGAAGTTGATACTCAGCTTATTTGTGTTCAAGAAGACCTATCATGCAAAATCTATGTTTTTAAGCTTTAAGCCATGTTATAACTAATAATTGTTCCCTTGTCAAAAACATATCTACAGTACTATTTCCCGTCATTCATGCAGTTCTTCAAACCCTAAAACGTCCTCCACATTTTAAAGCCCATAATCCAACATTAGATCAGTTCTGAGCAGTTGTTCTAAGGAAGGCAGGAGTTTGTGATGAGTCATTTTCAGCGCCAGAGTTTCCCAGAAGCCAGGTTACAAGTAGCACTCTAAATTGAGTTCTATGCGTTATCAATCTGGGATGGCTCCCAATCAAACTGTCCGTGAAAAGGAGGGACATTCAGTACAATACTTTGAGCTGATTGGGTGAAGCCTCAGCTAGTACCGACCTTCCATAATGCACTTTTAGCCAGTCATAGCAGCGAGTCATGTGACGTATCACACGGAATGGTACAATAAAACAATCTACAAAGTCCTCCAGAGCAGCCATGTTTGTTTTGCTGAGGCAGCGTGCGACTGACTGTCATACCAAGCCTACATGTCCCTCACCAAGCCACACCACAGGCATGTCATTGGTCCGATCCACATGAAGCAGACCTATCAGTTGGAGTCTTTCAAGATGGATTTGTTGTGAGACTGAAAATTAAGATCTCGCGACAATACATCTTGTGTCTTCAGATTTTTCAGACAAAAACAGCAGTAATGGTTCACCTAAGCATTTACTTGACTGCGTGCCACGATGTTTGTGGATTACAAACTGACTTCAACCGACAGCAGGTCGCTCGCGTTGTGTTTATGCCACATCGGTGTTTCTCTGATTGCTTTGCTCTGGGCTTGTTAGTTCCACCTCTAGTCTCGAATTTGATATCCAGCTCAAACCGCACACTCCCATACTGTCTTCCCACGTATCTAATACATGGAGAAAGTCAGGCTGACTTGCCAGGCTAGTATTTTAGAGCAACTGTCTAATCCTTACAGAGACATTATTTATTGAAGACCTCAGGCCCCTATTTTTTTAAGCTGCATATGCATAAGTCCACTTTAACGTTTTGTAAGGTGTTAAAACGTACAGTTGACACATATGTGACTTTTCAACACAGATCTGATTTCCTCAAAGATGATCCAGGCCATGTTCATATGTGTCCACAATGCAGCTTCACTCTGCACGGCCAGGTCATATTCATCTGTCCGACGCCTCATCAATACACATTAACTAATAACCACATTCTCCATTCCTTTGAAAATTATGAATAATGTATGCAGTAAGTGAAGCCACTCAACTCAGCTGGACTTACCTGTACATTTTAAAAAGATTGCTATATTTCTCTCCCCATCTAGGGAGCTTCCTCACTATTTTGATGCCAGTGTCTGTTTTTAATGCAAGTCCAGTTTTATTTTAATGTTACAGGATTGACTCACCGCTGGACTCCACAGCTACTTTTTACTTCACAGACACCACTGTGACATCATGTCCTTTTCTGCGCATGCGGGACACTTTGAGGGTGTATTTAGTTCACACAGGACACAGATACAAGACACGTTTGGATGTAAATGACCTTTCAAAAAAATAAAGAAAAATCCCAATTGAGTATCATGAAAACCAACCTTAGATTTTTCTGTATTGTAAAAGGGCATTTTGTCTCCACTGTCTCCACTGACATTGTGCGAAATCCTTTCTCAGGTGGTGTACCCTTGTCTGGACCCTCCTCTGCTCTTTTCTGGGATGGTTTTCATTGGCTCTGACGTGTCAAGACCAGAGGTAATGTGCTTCAGTGCGGCTTAATCTGCCCACTGCTCTCAAAGGCTTCTGCAACACTCTGTAACAAACTACTATGTTTACCTAAGGGTCTCGCATACAATGGGCCGCACAGAACATGATGAAATCCAGTGGGGAATCAGCTTCACATCCTAACACATTATTGATCCACCCCAAGTCCAAACACAGACCACTGGGTTTATTGTTGCCACGGCCTGGCCTCCAATCTGTCGCTTACAAAGGTGTGAGGATTAAGGTCATGCCCTGCAGGTAAACGCTGCTCTGGGCTGTTTAAACGGCTATGTAATGTATTATTTATTCTTAACATTATAATTTAGCTCTCCATTGTTTGATTAACACTGCAACACTAGTGATGCACAGTTTTTGTAAAGCTGTAATTGGATCAGAAGACAGCAATAACGGTTGAATACAGTCACACCAACTTGGATATTGAAATATAAAATCTATTTTTCTCAAAGATATTAGGATTTGCCCGACTTACACTTGTGTTGAATTCGCTCAAGTCCTTGAAGATTTCTTGCCTAACCCTGCTGAGGCTTCTAACTTTGCTGCAACTCTTAACAAACACAACACGGCGCACACAGCAAACAGCCGGCCTGGAGCACGTGGCGCTGACAGCTGGTAACTGCGGGGCCCAGCAGGTGCAGAGTGTGTGCGCTGGCCCCAGAGGCCCCTGACTCACGGCCACAGAGGCTCAGAGGTTGTGTGTGGATGGAGGACTGGGGCTGCCTGACTTGCCTGGAGTTGACTTCACTTCAGCTCTTGTGATTGATTGGAATAGGCCTGGACATGGGCTGATGTGTTGCCTTTGGTCTTTACCTTTGACTACCTTCATTACATCAATACCTTTCTTTCTCTTTTTCTCTCCAAACCCTTTTAGTACCTTGGTGTTTCGTGAACTTTCTGATGTCTAATTTAGTTATTCGGTTATTATGGCAGCAGATCGCACGAATTTAAAACCATTCATCATCAGAGCATCAGAACTATCCTACTATACATCAGAACTATCAAACTATACATTTGTTTGAGGGCACACTGATTTATCCGCCTCCGAAAAGTAGTGCTTCTTCCTCGGTGTGCTGTGTGAAGCTGTGAGCGTGCCAAGCGCCTGCCTCTGGCTCTGGTGCCATGTTGAAAGGAGGAGCAGAACACACCTGGCCCGCCGGCTGCTCTTTGGTCTGCCTCACCTTTTGTCAGCACCATGTTAATGAAGGCCCTGTCAGTGTCCAGCGCTCGCACACTGGGGTGCCTTTTAATGAGATTGCTATTTGATCACTATAGACACCCGGCATGAGCTGTGCTTTTCCATTCCTTCTGGACGATGCTCCTTGGTGCTTGTGTTCCTATGTGTGCTCACTGGGTGTGTGTGGCTTAAAAAGGGAGGGCAGCTAGAAGGAGGGGGCTGGTCAGCTGATTAGGACTAGTTTCTAATAAAAGGGGGAGGGTAGTTGCCTTTTAAAACAGGAAAGAAACGAAAATTATTATTTTTATTCCCTCCTCCCTCTATACCCAAGTGAGCCATGGCTCCCTTTTCAGGGGTAGATGAAAGCAGCTGGGCGCAGGGCTTCCAACAAAAAGTGCCAAGCGATCACAAACAAACCTTCAGATGAATCACATCAAAGGCGCTGCCCCAATTGTTAGCCCTCTCGTATCTGCGGAAAATTGGCTCATTAAGGGCAAAAAATGACATTGTTTACATTAGCCGGGGCCCTGATTAGTGCCAGCCATGTTTGTTGTGTTGCTCTGCTGTCCGCTTACCAACAGGCCACTTCAGCCCCTCTGCACAATCGCTCCTTTGAAGGCTTTCTTTCTCTGCAAAAAAGGAGATAGAAAGAGTGTGGACAACAACAAAAAGCAAACAACACGGAGGCTAAAATGCCCAGTACACAGACACACAAGCACATAGAATTACTGCTCACACAAATGGACATGATAGCCAGCCTCTCTACTGCGCTCATCGGCTTTTCTCTTTAGGACTAATTAGGTTCCTTGTGGAAATTGAGACTATAGGATGGGGCAGTGCGTCCAGTGATGAGTCTGTTTGTGCTGTAATTGCGCTGATGAAGAGGCAGTGTTGTTGGCGGCAAAGGAAAGAAAGAAGGAGCGTGACAACAAAAGGGCCCGGGGCTCTTGTCTGCTGCCGATCGGCCACGTGTGTATGAAAAGAACACCTTTTGTGGAGCGGGGCTTTTGTAAACGGAGATGATTTGTCCTGTGCGCAGAGTGCCGTGTGTTTTAGAGCGGAGCGTACCTGAGCGTTTGATCCGGTGGATATGAAGTAAAATGGTCCGTCTCATCTCCCACTTGAACTGCCTTTTTTACTCTTTCTACCCACTTAAACCACTCTTTCAATATCCAGACCCTGTTGAGTCTTTCGGTGCAAAAACAAGTGCTAGGAAGTAAAATGGTAATTAAAGACTATTTGATCTATTTTATAAAGTAAACTATTGAGCCCAAATGTGCAACAGACGCAGATCACGTCACGTCTTTATTCACTTTTTATGATGGAGTTTGCCTTTCTCTAGTGTTTATGGGGGAAAACAACAGCAGCTGTATTCAGTAGGGCTTGGTTATTTGATAAAAAGCTGAACGCAGTGACTATGCTGTTTTGGCGAAATCGCCATATCATATTGTTTTTCAGAGATGGAACTTTTGCTCAAACAAACTTTTTCCCCACTCTCTTATATTTGTCTAATGAGTGACTGAGTGATTTAATCAATCACAGTGAAGTGTGGACGTCTTTACTAATTTTATGTGAATTGTGATAAAATCTGAAATTCTCTAAGAGAGTCTTGTTTTAATGTAAGGCAAGTTAACCTAAAACATGTACAATAGATCAGGATGAATGATGAGTTTGTGTGTGCGAATGTGGGACAATGGATGGAAATTAGCCCAAGGCTACAATCTGGAGTGGTGTGTTTACATGCATTCTCATGTGCATGCAGTGTCCCAGCCAAATAAACAAAACAAAACAAACAAACCTGGCAAGAACCAGATCGATAATGTGTAGTGCTCTGAGTTGAGTTCTCCACAATATAAATCTGGGATTGCTCCTGTCAAATCCGTCTGGGGAAAGTAGGGACATTCAGCAGAATACTTCATGCTGATTGGGTGAAGCACTGCCATATTCTGTTGGTAAAAATGTTCAAAGTGCCTCTCGCTGCTTTTCTCTCTTTCAAAAAGTTATGGTTATGGATTTTGCTAAAACAGATTTTACAGGTTTACATGGGTCAAACATGTCAGGGATGTATTTTGGTGCTGGACCATGAAGAGGCAAATTAAGACAGCTCTGGTAACATACAGTATCATCATAAAAAATATCTCATCTCAACATCTCTATGGATTTTCTTTCAGCAACCAGTAATGACATAACATTATAGATATGCAGCTGTCCTATGGCACAGCCAAACATCTATAGGGTAAATTTGAAAGCTGCCTCACAAGTGTCTTGAATAAAAGTGCAGTTTTTTAAATTCAGCAGCAGACACTTCATTTCCTTCTGTCTGAATGAGAGCATGCATTGCAAAGAGAAGGCGGTGAAAGTTGGGAGTGAAAGTTGCAGTGGCAGGTGAGCAGGTCAGGCGGCGCGGCTAACGACAGCCGCTGACCCGGGGCGCCGCGCTCGCCACGTGCTCTTACCCTTCACCTTGTGCCGCTCCCCAGGCCGCCTCACCTTTGCCCTCGGAGAGAAATGGAGTCTGAGACGGAAGGCGTGAGAAGACCTCCCCCTCAACATAATGATAACCACTGAGAGATGGCCACCGTCCCCCACTGGCCCCTGGACACTCAGCCTTGTGGCCCCCAGGTCAGCCCCGCACATTATACGTCCTCTCTCCTTCTGAACTCTCTGACTCCGCATTAACATACCCACCTCTCATACTTTTTTTTTTTACATTTTTCCCCCTCAATTTCCCACATTCTTTAATACACATCTCCTCTACAAATGTCTTTTTTCTCCTCTGCGTCTTTTGCATTTCATTTTCACAATCCACCTACTCTGTGCCTCCTGTATATTTGTGTCCAAGCGAGTGTAATAATTACCATTTAGAATACTCATGGCTCTCGGAGGGAGGGACCGCGGGTTTGCTAACGCCGGGGCTGCGAGGGGAGCCGTTTGGTTTGTGTTGCCTGTCCTTGCCGTGCGGTGCTGAGAAATCAGAATTTCCTTGACTTTTGACCACCTTAGTCCCTCGGGGGGAGGCGGAGGAGGATGGAAGGGCACGAACTGACTTCCATTTGCTCTGTAAAGACTCGTATGGAAAAGTCTAAATTGGTAGCTGTGGGGTATGGGCTCGAACCATTGGCATTCCTGGCACCTGCCTTTTGAATACACACACTTTGCTGTGTCTCACTTGTCAGTAGACGGTTGCATGGAAACATTTACTTGTTTTGTTTACCAGTTTTTGAATAGAGCTGTACAATATATCGACAAGTCATCGTTATTGCAATATTAGTTGAGGCTATATCTATACATCAAAAAGCCTCAGTACATCACAAAATCACCAAGTTCTTTCAAGTTTTTCTTTGCTCCTAAACCATTTTCCTGGCAGTTGTTGACGGTGATGTATTACATTTGAGTAGTTTCTGTTTCATTATGATTTCTAAAGAGTAAACTCAGTTCTTTGACACTAAATGGCTCTGCACAACCACTAACTAAAAGGTTGTAAGGGTATGTAATCTTAAAAGGAGCACAACTGTATGTGGTTGAAGAGTCTTAAAACTCAAAGTATAAACCAAATGCACCGATATTATTGTTGCTGTGGATTTTCAAGAAGATGACCTACTGTATTTAGTTAGCCTTCATGTTTGACTGTGTCAAACATCAACTTAAAGCAACAACATCCCGCTCCCATCTCCCAAGTTACCAGTCAGGTCTGAGGTGACGCGAGCCTGCTCTTGATTCCTTTTAGTTAGTGATCATTTCATATACGCTGTAGTAATGAATGTAAGTTAGGTGTTTTTCTGATTTGGACATGGTTTATACACAGCTTAGACATAATTCAGTCCAATTTAGACCTGGTTTAGCCCTGATTTGATCTTGCTTTAGGCCTGATGGAACTTGAAAGGTCAACTATTTTATGAAGCGATACTTGATGTGAGATGTTTGAGAACCACCGGCTGTACTAGTCCATCTCATGATCATAATTTGCTTGCACTTATTAACATTTTAGTTCCAACCGGGGGCGAGCGTGCAGTCCTAGGTGAATGGCGTGTGCCTCATGTTTGTGTTCCCATATAAATTGAAGCGCAAGGAGAGTGTGGGAGCGGGTGTGGAAGGGAGCAGGTCTTGTGGGGGACTACATTAGGAGAGGGTTGAGTCTGACTCATGGGACGAGGGACCAACTGCAACCTTGTGGATAATAACGGCGACAAAGGGTCACCATAGCCCCACTGGGACAGAGACTGGGGAGGCGGCGCGAGGAAGGGGAAGGACGAAAGCCTTAGCCCCTACCGTGTGACTCAGAGCACCCCCCCACCTCCACCCCCTACCGCTCACGCTATTAGTTACAACTGGGCATTATGCAAAATGGGGATGATTTTAGCTTCAGGGGGTGTGATGGGGAGAAGAGTAGGTTAATATGAGTAAGGAAAGAAAAGAAAAGGCTCGGTAGAGGGAAAGGACGAGGGCAGGTTTGGGGCAGAGGGAGGGGTGTGTAAGAGGGTTAATAAAAGTGACAAGTGAGTGTTTGATTCTATCTGAGGCTCCATCCCAGACAGGTAACTCACTTAGAGGATTCGCTGAGTGAGGGAGTCAGGCTATCGGGGCGAATCGTCACTTCAGTGTCTGTCTCAATATGAGCCGCAGGCAACACGGGACTCCAGGGTCCAGCTTCTTCCCATATAAAAGCCCACACGAGAGCCACCGCGGCGAGACGCAATATACCGCAAACAGAATTTTCACAAAAACTCGATTTGACCAGGAAAGAATTGAAAGTTATTTGCAAATAGCGATTTCCTAAAATTCATACCCCAGGTTAAGTTAGGAAAGCCATTCATAAGATTGACTGTGATCTACAAGCTAAATAGATTTGGTTTTACCTGACTCCAAAGAAAAGTTATTGAAAAACGCACTTAGCCCGGTCTCCCGTCTCTTCTTACGGGCCGCCGGGGAGGAGCAACGCCGCCAATATATCCTTGGAGGATTTAAGACGTCCACTGTATATTATGTTATGAAAATGAAATGGCTTTTAAAACTCCAAAGTTGTTTACTACAAGTTCTGGAAGAGTTTGATTTGAGTAAAATAAGAATTGAATAACAAAAAAAAACATGACAATTTAATAAGATTATTGCAATATGTTTTGTTTGAGACTACATTAGATTTATTTACAATCGACTTGGCAGGAGACACAATGAAAGAGTCTCAGCTTCGCATTGGAGTTTGGGCATTTTATAGATGGCTAGATATAGAGGATAGATGGATAGATTTGGTCCACATTGAGAGTAAATTATAGAAGATCTAATAGGCACCAAATAGAAGTTTGTCTAAAAATGTTCTCAATCTTGATTGAATGGCTGAATGCAGGTTGCCCTTAGAGTGAAATAGTTTTATCCATCACTGCTAAAAAGGTGAACAATTATTTTCTCTGCTGGAAAGAAGGGCGCTGACCCTAATCTGCCTCCACTTACTATTCATAATAAGATGATAATTAGATAATTGTGGTGATTTTGTCTTTCCCAAAGCTCCAAGCCGCAATTTATTTGTTATAGATTCTTTTCTACTTTGCTCACATCATGTCAGAAGTAAAAGAGTGTTGTTCTGATCAACATAAACACTGTGTATTTTTACTTTTACAATACTTTCATCTCAAAACACTGGGCTGGGTAATGTGACAAAAAGATCACCAATTATTTCTCAATCAATCAACCAATCTCAATTTTCAGTTTCATTTTTTAGTTTCATGTTTAAAACAAATAAATAAGGCTTTTAATATTATGATTTGTAAATATTGATATGACAGACCTACACGGTTATGTCAGTCAATACAATGGCGGTATAGACCAGATGATTAACAAGCGCCATTTTATTTTTATTTGTTTGTTTATTTGGTTGGGACAGTGCAGTGGAGTTAGCATGTTTTCCCCATGTCCGCGTAGGTTTCCTCCGGGTGCTCTAAAACATGTAGAATAGTCCGGGGTGAATGAGAGTGAGTTTATGAGAGCGACTGTGGGACAACGGATGGAAATTAGCCCAAGGCTACAAACCGGAGTGGCGTGTTTCTCATGGTTCTCATGTGTGTTCATTAACATGCACTGTCCCAACCAAATAAACAAATAAATATAACAAAATATAACAACAGTATTTCAAAACGATGTCCTCTTTTCTGATCCACTTAATTTTTGTTCCACCTTTATAGGCCCCTGCTCATCATCATGCATCAATGATGACTCATAATTACGTGCTCACAGGCTGGATTCCCCCTAAGGGACACCCAAATTAAAAGAAGTCACCCCCTTGCACCCTGTTTTATGCTGCAAGGGTAACCTTTCTCCATGCCAGGTTTACTTTCATGTGTTTACGTAAGGAATGTGCCACTAATGAATAAAAATAAAACGCAGTGCTGACTTATATGCATAAGCAGGTGTGTTTTAGCAGTGGGTCCCCACCTTTATTGTCTTGTGTATCCCAAAGTAACCCCTACCTCCAGGGTCATGCTGATTTAGTAAGTGGTCAGTTTTGTTGTGTTCAAAATAAAGGTAAAATACTCTGCACAAACATCATACTGAAAATAAAATATCCCAAGTTTCACCTTTTTTCATTTGAAATAATTCCAAGTATATGTTATTAAGGGCACTCAAAGCCGATATGGGTTAAAGCATTTGTCACATTAAAGTGTAGCATTCACGATATACGATATATGATAAATCATATTACTACTTACTAAGAGCATCTTCGGACTCAGACGATAAACCGTGTTCACAGTGGCTAAATCTGTGTGGTGGCAACAGTTGAACTAGTTCCTCTCCGCTGCCGTCACCCGTTTGTTTTCCTCTGGCAGCAGCTGCACATGATTTATTGTTCTTACCGGTTAGAGACAAATTCTTATCATGGAGAATATTTTACCGGTAACTTTAAAATATCAGCCAACCCTAGTTCATATCATGATTTCCTTCTTTTGTTTCTAAGAGTTAGCACTGGGCTAGGATTGGTTAAATCCCTGTCAGACTGATCAGAAGGAGAAGTGAGTGGAGAAAACCTATCCCAGGGGAACTGTACTCCTGCTTGGGAAATGCTGAGCTAGTGTACTGTCTGAATAAAAGATTGGGAGTTGTGCAATGTTTACTTTTGTCATGCATTTTATATGTGTTGTAAATGTATTAAAAGTGTGTAGAAGTGTACATAATTCTCATAATTACAGTTGATTTGTGAAGCCAAGGCTTGACACTGGGCAGCTAAAGCCAGCGGCATGTGCCCTCTTCTTACTGCCAAGGGCCTGGCAGGCTGAGAAAGGCATATGGATCCAGGAACTAATTGGCTTGTAATGGCGTCATAAATTATGAACAAATGAAGGGGGCGTATTGGACAGACGTTTAAATGAAAGTTGTAATGGGTGCCCCCCGGTGGCCTGAGGACTGATGACCTCATGCCAGTCAGGGTTGTCTATCCCCTCAGGTTGAGCAACAGCACGCGTCTTTCTACTGCATTTTCAGTTTTTACCATGAAATCACATTTTAAAATATTCAAATCAAGCCACATTTTCCTATTCAGCAATGTTACAACATCTTTGCATCATGTTCCAATGCACTCAGCTCCAATAAACACATTAACCCCACTCTTAACCTATATCATGACTGGCAGGTGCTTCTCTTAAACCAAGTGTCGGTCCAGCAGTAGTTTAAAGGGACTTGTTTGTTTTGGTCTCCTGATGTGAGAGCTAGGGATGCACCGATACCACTTTTTCTCAAACCGATACGAGTATGAGTACTTTGATTTGAGTACTCGCCGATACCGAGTACCGATACGAGTACAAGGCATTTTCTTCAAACGTATATCTTTGTAGCTGGGTTAAAGTGATTAGTTCTCATTTCCATTTACTCTGTCATTTATCAATTATAATATTACTTTTAAGAGAAGTTGATCAGAATTATACAGTTAAAGTAAAGTTATTTTATTGAATATAATATTTGTAATAAGCATGTGTAATGATGTGTTTGTGTCTCACAATTTTCATTTAAGATGAAAATTATAGGGAATATTTATGTCCTCATTGTACACACTGTTCATATCCAAAAGTTAAATAGCCTGTGTTGTATTTGTATATACTGTAATAATACTGTATGTAGATGGTGACTTATTATTTTACTAGACTGGCCTCATTTAGCCTCCCTACAGCTGGTGGCTGATTCGTTTTATCTTTTTTTTTATGCTTGCGCTAGCTTGCTTGTTAGCATAATATTGGATATTTTAGCTCAAGGAGCAGCTAAATGTTGGTCAATATGGAC
>OMNZ01002875.1:6634-28250 GCA_900303255.1 Lesueurigobius sanzi | reverse complement strand
AGACAAAAGAGATTGTTGTGGACTTTCGAAGAGCGCGGGTCCAGCATGCTCCTCTAACAATCAACGGTGCTGCAGTTGAGAGGGTGACCAGCACTAAGTTCCTGGGTGTGCACATCACAGAGAATCTCTCCTGGACCATGCACACCACATCACTGGTCAAGAAAAGTAATCAGCGACTCTACTTTCTCCGCAAGTTGAGAAGAGCCAGAGTCCCAGCCTCCGTTATGTCCAACTTCTATAGAGGGACTATAGAGAGCATCCTGACCAGCTCCATCACTGTGTGGCACGGCACCAGCACTGCCTCCTGTCGAAGGAGCCTCCAGCGCATCGTGAGAGCAGCGGAGAAGATCTGTGGAGCCTCTCTCCCCTCTATTAAGGACATGTACTCCACCCGTCTCACCCGCAAAGCCATCAAAATCGCCAGGGACCCTTCGCACCCATCACACAGTCTCTTCAGGGTGATGCCTTCAGGGAGGAGACTGCGGAATCTACGGGTCAGTTCCAGTCGACTGAGGAATAGTTTCGTACACAGGGCCATCAGGAAGCTGAACTCCCTCCCCTCCCTCGCTCCCCTCTTTCCCCTCCCCCGCTCCACAATCAAGGATGAGAGAAACATAATTTCGAACCATTCACATGGTTTGACAAATAAAGAATCTTGAATCTTGAATCTTGAATCTTGAATGTACTGACAGAGAAGACATTAAACTTTGTGACAGTTGTTGTTTCATGGCCCAGGAATTACAGCGAAATTGGCAATAAACTAAGGCTAGAAATCTACATTTTTGATAGTTACCGCCATGGAACCTATAGGCTCTTTAGAATGTTGTGTCACATGAACGCAAGTTTTTGTGAAAATCGTGCAGCCCTAGTAATACCATAAAGGATGCCTGGTTTACGTGGACAATACTCATTGCTACAGTATGACTGTATTTTAAACCCATTCTTGTAATTCATGGTATTTTTTTATTTTTATGTATAGACTGAGGCTCATGATGACTATTATTTGTGCATATCGTTTCAGGTATGTGGAGGAGCACATACAGAAAACAGGTGTTGCCATTGAAACACAGGGGTTTACATTCATTACAAGTGGACGTAAAAGAGAATCACTGACAGTAAGTTCATACTTACAGTAATAGTTTTATTATAATATTGTAAACATAAGTCAAAAATCAGAAAAGGTTTGTCAGTGCACAAGAGGAGCTTTAGCTAGACACTAGGGATTGATCTGCACCACAGGAGTTTGTTTCAGGTCTTTTTTCATTTTGCACAGGGGAATGCAACGCTACATCTCTACCCTCACTTTCGACCACTCCTCGAGTTCAAAGGTAAGCCTGATCAGACAAGTATTGACCAAAGCAAGAATTAAATTAATTAAAAATGCTGATTAGTTTTCAACAATGCGTTACAGATCAATGCCTTCTAATCTCTTCTATGGAACCCTCAAAAAAAGAAATGTTCACATGTTCACATGTCACACAGGGACAGTGTAGGTGATAACCGCATTAAGCAAAAGCATTTCAGAGATTATTTTATTCAATGAAAGATTTAAATGTGCTGTATTGTTGTGAAGAATAGTGCTCTTGTTATCAAACCAAGTCTAAACCAGGACTAAACTAGGTCTAAACTGTGTCCAAACCAAGACTGAACCAGGTCAACCGTCAGATTCATTATTGTGATGCTTCTGATTGGAATGTCCTTACTGCAGCTGTAGATTCATGGACTGGTCACTGTCAAAATGTGTTTAAACCACTATTCACAATACTTTTATGTAAAAAAAAAATGCAGTGGAGAAGAAAGATACCTGCTCTAAATGTAGTGTAAAAGTAAAAAGTATTAATCATGAAATTTACCTGAGTTAAGCATAAGTATCTAAAATTTGTACTTTTTACTTGTAAGTTAGTGAAGTATTTACCATAGTGAAGCCACATTTTTTTTACTTTATTACTTTCAACCACTGCAATTGAAGGTTCTCCACCTCGATGACTAATCCTCATATCTGACTCAAAGCTTTTGCTGTTAAACCAAACTTTCTCCTCCTCAAACAGTAGTTTAGCCTGAAATATACAGTAAGTGTCTTGTTCAGAATAGCAATTGACCAATTAGCACTTTATTGTGATAAGACAATGGCACTGGTAGGTCTGTGTGCGTCAGTGGTGTATGGTGCTGTGATAGAGCTTATGCTAAAGCATGGGTGTGCCTGCGAGAGGGAGGGTGCAGAGGAGTGGTGGGGGCTCTGCATGTCCGTGTTCTGACAGTGTGTGAGAGTGAGGGTTCACTGGGTGCAGACTGGAGCGCTCACTGTATGTGAGTCACACGCCCCATCCACAGCAGTGCAGTGCATTAAGGAGGCGCAGCGGAGAAATGTCACAGCCTTTAGAGACGCTCCACAGGCCGAGCCCTGCAGACCCTCTCCGCATCTGATCAGGAACAAATGGGATTTTACAACTCTCATCAATGCCTCTGGAAATCTGCTGTGTCAGACTTGCTTACCTTTCTCAGCAACAGAGAATGACTCATCAAAAATCAAATTTTTTGGAGTTTTTTTTTTTTCCCTCTGACTTGTCTTTCTCATATTGGTCATAGGAAATTGTTCAACTTGTTCTCATCTTTTCCTCCTACCTGTTGTGTAATAACCTCCTGCTTGTTGCCATTTAGTGCACAGTTTAGTGGTGCAGCGTGACTGGTGCTTTGCCCTTTTCCTGGGCACACGATAGGGTTGTCTTCTCAGTTACAGTCACCACTTGAGGGACCTAGCACCCATCAGCTTTTAGGTCTTTTGTCAGTTGTTATACAGAGATGGATTTGTTTACTGATTTTGTAGGTTTAAGATGTTGCAAAAGAATGAGGTTTGCAATGTTCTTTGCTGAAGAGGACAAACGTAAAGGAATGCCAAGTAGTGCTCCGCTGCAGCACAAGGATGTGATTTGTGCTGTTGACACCTGCCTCTCCCATGAAACAGCCTCAGTCTCACACTTGTTGTGTGCATGACTGTGCACAGCGATTCCTCTGATTGGTCTGTTAATTATGGCGACAACATTTTTTTTGGTTAGTATAGTAAGTTTGCCTACAGCTTTGACACAATTTAAACTTCTCCAGGCGTTGCCTCACAGTCGTTCTTCACTGGCTAGCTTTATGTCCAACACCTCATGCTAAAGCTGCCAGTTGAAGAGCTGTTGTGTGTAACCATGACAACTGGTATCTAGGTTAGAGGGCTGTTTATTATTTCTCTGGGGTCGCCATTGTGGGTGTGGCCTCTGTTGGTGCGTGCATCCTTGTATCTTTTATCATTTTACCACAGAGTTTCCATTAATCTGAATATCTCGATTGTAATGAGGTTTCCAAGCATTTGAAATGACAATAATTACCATCTTAGGGACCAGCTTACACCTGTATACCTGTTTGTCCTAGGTGCCCTGGACTACCTGTCTGCTGAGATCTCTACCTCAAAACAGAAGAAGTTTAGTTTAGTAACATTTATTGACACTCCAGGTTTGGTGGATGGAGACATGATATACCCTTTTGATGTAAACAGCGCCATCACCTGGTTGGGTATGTTGAAGTTAAAAGTTTATCTACAAATATCAAATGCGTTTTGATTGAACATGGTTGTTTTTGTGCAGGACAACAGTCTGACTTGGTATTTGTATTCTTTGACCCAATGGGTCAGGCACTATGCAAACGCACCCTCAACATTGTGGAGAAACTGAGTGAAACTAGTGGGGATAAGCTGTTGTTCTACCTAAGCAAGGCGGACGAGGCCGGAAAAGAAACGGACAGACAGGTATGTTTCTTCATCAAATGACGACACATTAGAGGAAACATACAATGCAAAATTTACTTTTTAAAAACATACCTAGAGTAGTAATTCTCTTTATTCACATGTTTTGAGTAGGCTAGTTCTGCACTCAAAAGTTGTTATTTATTAAGCGTTTGATCACATGCAAAACAATGTGCAAAAGTGGAGCAAACCGAAGGAGTAACTAAGCTCAATGAACATGTAAAACATACTTTATAGAAGATATAACAATAATGTGTTGCTTTGAACATGGCTTTGAAATGGAAACGACACAAAAACATCCCTTGCTTGTGATACTTTGGTCTCGGCTTCACTGAGCTGGAGCGGCTCACAGCAGCTATCCATCAAACTAGACTTTTAAGAAACTGACCTGCATACTTTACACAGACAGTTATGTTCGATGGGTATTAACACAGCACCAGAGTAGTCAAATTCTTAAACATAAAACATCTCAGAATAATGTTTAGGACCCATGCATGATTTGTTCACTATAAAATTCACACATTCTGTACTTACAAATGTTTTCTGTTTTGCCAGAGGGTTATGATGCAGATTGTACAAGAGTTATGTCGTCGTCCAGGTCTCAATAAGTGTGGTTTTGAGATGCCAACAATATACATCCCCAACCCACAGAAGGTACTGTCTGTAATTAATAAAGCTCATGTTTACAATTAACATTTAAGAAACCTTCCAACCTCCATGTATTGACTATAATGGAGAGTAAATTATTACTGCACTTTCTGTGGTGTAGAGAAGTAGAAGATTTGATACCAGGGCTTAGAATTTTCAACTCAAGAGGAGACTGCTATCTTGACCTGTGATCTGAAATTTTTGACATCAGACTTTTGGGCTTTGTGCTGTAGATGTACCACTTCAATGACGCAACAAGATAATTCACAGATTTTAGTAGCAGTAGACGTCCACATTTATTTGTTAACAAGTTTGTGCTCTGTGTAGCCTAATCGCTGCTTGAACCAGATCGACGGTGTTTGCCAGACCATTGAAAAGGCGATTAACCAGGCTGTTCAGAAGACACTGGACCAGCTAGAGAGAGACTGTGACCAGATCTCAGCCTCTATCAGCAGCCGACTGGAAAAGGACAGGTATGGCCTCCGCATGTGCAACATAGGTTTGGTATGGTCTGCCTTCATATTATGCTCTGTGTGACACTACATTTAAATCCAATTTGAGTCAGAAACAGATATTCCAACGTGCTGGCACAGAGATCGGGATTGCTTCGTTGTAACCACATTGGATTCTCAGTGTTATGTTAAACCCATGGACTTAAAATGGAATTAAAATTGTATAATACTTGCTTTAGCATTCACAATTTTACATCAATATATTCCGATGCTATAGTGCAGCTATTCCCAAAGTCAAGCAGGTCGCGGCCTCACTATTGATTCAAAATTCCCCTGCGGCCTCCAACAGTATGAATTGACACTATTGATGAGAATACGTCATATTTTTTCACATACTGTACATTTGCATTGAAATCATTAAAACCAATTCCCAATTTCTGAATTGGCTTGGTTGCCATGGTTACCAGTTGATAAAAATACTAAAAGAAACTGTATTTTATAGAATAAATTATCATTATTGCTCCGTTTTATGGTTCTACAACAAAACTAAAAATCAAGCACGGGTATAAATGACTCGATTTGAGAATATTAGTCTTGTTTTGAGGAGTTCTGACTAGATTAGACATATTTACTACTATCATCTAGATTATTTGGTTTATTTCATGACAATTTTTACTGATTGTAAGGTAATCTCACTTGAATTAGGAAAATAAAACTGCCGAAAGACCAATTTTCTTACCCCATTGGTAAATTAATTTAAATGAAAAAGGAAATAAGTAGAAATCTATTGAAGCAAGTCAAAACAAGTGGTTAGAATTAGGTCAAATGAGCCACTAAATCTTAACTCTAAACAGCTCAAATTTAGATAAATAAGATGCATTTGGGTCATTTAAACTTCTAGATATTTACTTTTTTGTGTAGATGACCAATAATTTAGTATAGGTATCGAAAAAGGTATCGTTCAGGTATCGGTATTGTAAACCAAGCATTGTTAAAGTACTAGTATTGAAAAAACATGAACGGTACCCAGGCCTACCTAAACCCAACCCCACCCAATCTTAAGGATAGTGATGATTGGGCATTTTCTTGAGATTCATTTAATTCATCCCTCTTAAGCCACTCAGAGACCACCATCAGCATCACTTCCCCTGCCGTCCTGCATAAAAAAAATTTGAGGCCCGAACCCACTTTGGGAACCACTGCTATAGTGTGTTAGATTTAGCAGTAGTGAGCCGGCAGTTAAAGCCACACTGCGTAACTTTTCCGATTATATGTTGCTGTCACAAGCTTACAGGATTCTGGATTTTTTTAATGCAAAGAAACAAACAAACTTGACACAGTGACCAAGTGGCTGTATGGGTGGTTAGATGGCACCTTTGCTTTCCTTCACGGTGGCATCTATGACGCTCCAGGATAAATTTTTCTCTGATGATACTAGAACCATCTCCATGATTACGGATACATTTCATCCATGAGGCAAGCGTGATGCAGATGGTGGAGCAGGTCACCTCATGATCAGAAGGTCGGGGTTTGAATCCTGACTCCCTGCACTGTCGATGTGTCCTTGGACACCCACCTTGCCTGTGTGAATGTGGTGAGAGAGGGTGATGATGAATGTGATGTTTCACTAAAAGGTCAAATATGCACTAATATCAAGTTGTTTTTTTGCATAGAAAGCGCCAAGATGCACCTTTTAACTGAGTTCTACGATCAACCTTTAACTCATAAAACTCCCTCTTAAATAAAAAATAAACATGCCAGCGATACAGAACATGCCTCTAGTGCTCAGCTAGACATCGACAATGCAATTGCGATGAGTTACCAAACCTCGGCATTTGGACGAGGACATATTTAAACCTCATGTTCGCCTGCCTGTAGGTGAAGCAAAGTGGCAACATCTCCACGGAGACAAATTGGTGATGTCCCATTCCCAAAGTTGCAAGTCAGATGGAGAGGCTGTGTTTTTACCAATAAAACACATTTTTAAAAATGAAAAATAAATACAATTAATTATTGTTATTATTGGGTTTAATAGTTGTTCCACAGCTTTTTGTTTATTTTTATTAAACTGGTCTGTAACTTTGCCAAATGAGGAGAGAGACATTTTTAAAGTGAACTCCCCTGGACTGGAAAGCCCCTCCTCTGTCCCACGACACAGGAAAGCCTGTCTCATTGGTCCACACGTAATTCTGCAAGACTCTGATTTGTTGCTAAGATCAGCAAAAAGAGGGACTTAAGAAAATATTTTTAGTTACTTTACATCAAAATTCAGGCACAGGCGGTCAGTTACATCCATTCTATAATTTTTATTATGTTACATTTGATATCAAACTTGTTTTTGTACCTGTGCAAATGCCAATAAATACTATTTAATTCTGTTCCAGATTGGATGTGTCATATAACAAAACTGTACGTCTTCACTCGCTGTTGTACGGTGCTCTGGGCGTCTTCCTCCCTGTGCTGTTTGTCCTTAGTTTCATTGTGAACACCTTCGCCAAAGAGCAGTTGGAAGAGCTCATTGGAGGAGGTCTGGCAAAAACCATTTCTGTTTTAACCGTAAGTTTTATTTATTATGTTTTGTAGTTTAATTCACTTTCTTTATGCTCAAGTTCTTGTGATCTTGATGTTTTAGGGAATTTTCATGTACTTATGGGAGTGGATACCAGAAGATGGACAAGTAGTGTTTGTGATTTTATTCATGGCATCCTGCTATCTCCTCCTTTTCTTAGCAAAGCATTTTGCAAGGTGGGTATATATTTAATTATGAATCATGAGTTTGCTGTCATTTGATTGATGTTTTTTTCATAGTCAAAGAAATAAAACTCTTTCTAAGAAAGAAAAAAGGACTTTGGCTGAGTATAATGAATACATCCAAGATATTGTCAAAACCAAGAAGGTATGGGACGTTTTTGTAAAACAAGCAAGCATTCACAAGTCAATCCATTCATGTCATTAAGTATTTTATGTTTCTGGTCTTGCACAGGCGAAGTTATACGAGTGGTACCTCCAGCAATGTGCAGCAGAATATGACCTCTGATCCCAGGAAACTTTGCACCATTTTGTGTTCACACATATTCAAGTGAATGTACTATTTTGTACTTTAAAGATGGGACAGTGGGAAAACCAGTATTGTTTCTGTGTACACAAGTCATCTCATGAATGAACTTAAGTGCCTTAGGAGCAGTAGCCTATGCAACGTTTGGGTGATTCAAAATGTATAATGTGAAAGAAAAAACAAATGATTAGTTTGTGATTTAGTTGTTTACAAAAGAGCCTTTTACTGCCTAAACCAATTTCATTTATTTTGTCACATATTATAAAGAGCAGCTGTTTTTATAAGACCAATGATCAGTTTCTGATTTCCAAAGCCATGTATTTTTTTAGTGTACAGAATGTTTTCACAAGCTCTGAGAATAAGTCCAATACTACCACACAGTGCCCTGACTGTTTTTAAACTATTTATTGGTGTCTCTTGGTGTATAAGGTGCTAGAATTATTTTTTAAATTGTTTTGATTTTTATTGTACCAATGTATATTTGTGAGATGGTGTTGGGTAACCAGGTATCATCTGTCATTTAAATGTGAATTGTTTGGAATGTGGGATCTAATTATGAATTTTTGCTGAATCCAATATTTTTCTTGGCTGTTGTGACAAAATATACAAAAAAAATTATACAAAATAAAAATCTCCAAAATGCATTTGTTTTATTACCAAAATCTGTGTTTATGTCAAGGAACAAGGAGAAAAAAATACAGTAACAAATATAATGCATTAAAATTAACACATTCAGCTGAAAGTATTTTATTTGTGCATTTATAAATGCATTTTAGGGGCTCTTAAAGGAAAAACATTGCTTCATTTCCAGCATCAGTCTTAATCAGGGCTCAGTTGTGAGAGGCACAGCACAGATGACAGTACAGTGGTATAGTAATGTACTCCATCAGTTTGGGCCTCAAATCAAGTTCCCTGAGTTGGTAACAAATGGGGAACACATTTTTATAATTACTCTCAGTAACAAGTCTATTGCATTCATTACACCTTTGTTAGAAAATATATACAAAGTGATCATCAAAGCATATCGCATTTCAATTGTGCAGTCTATTTGCAAGGCAACAGTAATAAGAGGTATGTCAGTAGTACCCTAAACATTGCCAACATCAGGAATATGCATTACACATTTTTACACTACTGATGCATCTGGAAACCTATGTAAAAAAAAAAAAACATGCAAATCTACCTTCTGTTGCGTCTGTTTTTACATATAAAAATCCAGCTCATGTTGTGTGTCCCTAGGTAGCTGCAGTGCATTCATCATGACAGTCATAAACAGAAGTACAAAAATGCCATTGCCCATCTCAGACTTTTTATAGACAAATTGTAAAGGTAGATACAGTAGATGCATCTTGAAGCAACATGCTGCAAGAATAGCTTTGTTGCTAAACACAACATTGTGACAATGGTGTAAATGAATCAAATACATTTACTGTGTTCATTTTGTTCAGACAAAATGTGTTTCAGTAAAAGGAAAAAATGTCTGGAAAGATGCCTTGCCTTTGGGCTGTGTGAAATTGTTCCTGTCCTAGAAGCTGCTCTGTGTCTCTGCACCATAAATGTCCAAACTGTGGGGGCGAGACGATTTTGGATCTTCTCTTGATCAGAGATGAAGTCATTGAGAGCCTTTATCTATCAACCAGGAAATGTCTCCAGTCCTGAAAAACATATCAGATCATTTCAAACTGATATATCACACTTTCATCATAAGGACAACATGAATGCTCCACATTTGTTCATACTTGCCAAGTCGTGCTAACATTCTTGCGGTGCACAAAAGAGACACAAAAAGAACCAACTTTACGAAGTACAGCAAATTTCCTGTAATGTCTACAGCCTACATTTCATTTAAGGGAAATTTCAATACTTTCAAGTGAAAGCACAAGGATTTTCTTTTTCTGAGCAGAAACAATACAACTTTTTCAATATTAAATCTACTTGTACAAAACATCTGTGACCTACAACCAATAGCGTTTATTTCCTTCATGGTACAAACCCACAGAGTAGAATAGCTTTTGCAAGTGTGACCAGATTTAAGACTTACTCCACATCACGTTTCTTAATCGTCTTTCCAGACCCTAAGACCTCTGCCACTCGGGACACAATAGGATCATAGTTCATGCTGGCAACAGCAACCACCTCCTCACTCCTATGAACACAAAAAGAACAAAAACAAATCATTTTAGTTTAAATACTACCTAAGAATATAGAGAATAGCTTAGCCTAACAATGTACCTGGTATAAAATGCCACAAATCGGAGCTCATCAAGATCTCCTTGTATAATGACATCGTCAAATCCATCACCATAACCTTTACACAAACACAAAACTGCTTCATTGTTTCTATGTTAACAGCTAAATGGCAGTACACTTACCCTTTAATTCAGATGCAGTACTACTACTACAGTAACTACCGTCTCACAGATCACATTCAAATACAAGGTTCTATTAAAAATGCTTACCTGCATAGCGAATGGTCTTTCCATACATAGCTGACCAAAAATAAGGCACAGTTTTGATCTCTGTGGGTTTTCCCATCATACTGAGAGCTGCCACTCTCCCTGTAAATAAAATGAAACAGTCTTTATTTTCTAATCTAACTTGACTATATAGTCTCCTTGCATACCATGTACATGAGCCATTTGCCAGTGAGGGATGTTGACCTTCTTATTGTTGCGCAGTGGGAAAGGGAACATTACTGCATCTCCTCCAGCAAAAACACCATCAACATTGGTCTGCATCATCTACAGAGTGGGTACACAAAGACAGGATTAATACTGTATTAAGGATTTATGTTAAGCTCATAAAATATGCACCTTATTGACAGTGATAAAGCCTTTGGAGTCCAGGTGGATGCCGCTCTGCCTCAGGAAAGCTGTGGCAGGAACACATCCTGCAGAGACACACATCTTTAAGTGCTGCATTCACACATTATGAACAGAACATGCTTGTGTTCACCTGTTCCTATGACACACACATCTGCGCGGAGTACTTTCCCACTCTTCAGAACCACCTCTTTTAACTGTAATATGGCAAAAAAAACTTTAATATGCTTTACGTATATGTGGATTTTAACTAATATTTTACTCTTTTGGTGGATATTGTACATTACAGGTGATGCTTTTTCTCTCACATTGTGAATACCTGTCCATGTTGGCCTATCATCTCCGACACCTCGTTCAGCAAATAGAACTTCACTCGGTTTGCTTCAAATAGCTTTAAGGAAAAAACAACAAATGATAGTGTTAAAGAGATAATTTGTTTGTGCTTGTAACTTTGAATATGAAGCTGCTGAAGAAGCTTGTTTTCCCCTGAGCTTGTCTTTACCTTCATTATGGCTTTCCCCACTTTCTCGCCAAGAGCGTATTTGAAGGGTACAGTCTCGATCCCGATGACAGAGACAGAGTGAGCCTTGTCAGTGAGAGCAGCAGCCACCTCCATACCTGACCAGCCCAAGTCAAACAGAAACGCTGTTGTTACAGAGTAAAGTGAAGAGAAAGCCACAAAGCATTTAAAGATGGTTTTCTCTCACCGATAAATGATGTTCCTACAATTACGGCGTTCTTGTTGTTTGCCAGCCTCACTATGCTGTTTGCATCTTCTGGTGTCCTGAGGTAAAATATATTCCTGACGTCTTTGCCCTTGTAGGTCAATGGTCTGGGTCTTCAAGGCAGAAAAATGCAAGCTATTTCTAATTAAATTCACTAATATCTGTTAATGGGTGCATTGAACTTACTTGCTTCCAGTGGCAATAAAAAGTTTTCTGTACTCCATTCTTATACCATCATCAAATGTCACTATTTGTGTTTTGGCATCTATTGCAACCACCTAAAAATATAGCTATAATATCAATCTTTAAATATTTGTATTGCTTTTATTCAAGATACTCACCTCTTTTTCAGTTAACAGTTCAATGTCGTGGTTGTGTAGAAAGTCCATGGAGCGTAGTCTGAGCTGCTCTGCTGTGCACTCCAAGGACTGAGGGGTCACCAATTAGTGTCTTTATTCATTAAGTGCAGAAGATCCATGGGCGTATGTAATGTGTGTGTATATGTGTGTGTAAGCTATCATTTGAGTTAATTATGCTCATGGCTGCAGACTTGGTACAAACCTTACTCAGTTTAGGCCTGTCATAGGGAGGGTGTCTGTCCGTGGTGCACATTACAATTCGATCAGTGAATCCCTCCTGCCTCAGCGTCTCGGCACACACCAGACCTGCTGGACCTGCCGTTGTCCACAGCTTTGTAAATACACCACACTTAAGAAATGAATAGTTCATAGTTTTTCACCTGAGCCAATGATGAGCACATGACTGAAGCCTGTGCTGGAGTTTATGACCGCTGAACATCGCGCCATGGGCTTGGTTAGTTTTTGTGACTGCAGCGCCTGTGATATAATAATGCCTTAATTTATTCATTTATGTATTTGTTTATGTCTATGCTGCTTCACAAATGTCCAATTAATCTTACTTTACCTGCTTGTTGGCACAAATGATTACCTTGTCCTTTTCAACTCTGACCTGTGATAAACAGACAACACACTGGTTTGTGCTTACCGGTAAGTGACTTGATAAGAGGGAGAGAGTCGCCTCTCTCAGGAGGATTACCTGAAAAACAGGCAAACTATCCAGCCCAGGAAAGTCCTCAATGTCCCCAGTAGAAATATTAAAACATGCTCCATGCCATGGACAGCGGACATGTCCTTTTGAGAGCACACCTTCAAAACATTTGACAAAGTAAGGTAATACTCAGGTATAAATGTATGTGCAACAATGAATAAATATAGTACCTTTGACCAATGGTGCTCCATAATGAGGACATTTGTGACCCATGGCTGAAAACTCCCCATGTTCTTTGATCAACAAAGCTCTGCCACTTCCCAAATCAACTTCTCGCATCCTGGAGTTGAATAAATAAATAAAAATTATAATATAATACAATGTTTCAAGACCAAGAAAAATAGCAAAGCTCCTCTACAAAATAGATACATTTAAAATAATTGAGTTTGAAGTTAAATGTATATGTAATTGTTTACATTTACAACTTTTACAAAACATTGTTATGTAAATAATTTACACTGGGGGACACCCGTGGATTATCTGGACCGATAAGGGGTCGCGACAGTGATATTAGTAACACCTTTACATTTGTATTCTTAAAGTTTTTTCCTACTGTCCATTTTCCAAATCTTTGACATGGCAGACGGATGCCTCCACATAGTCTCTTGATTTGTGGTACAGGGGCAGCGGGGTAGATTCATCGTCCGAGTTGTGTCCCAGGGCTCCGTTTGCTCTGCATTCGGCAAACGGACTGGCTTTACCGTTTGGCGACAGTCCATCCACTTCTTTCTCTTTTTCCAAAAGGGAGAGCTCCACTTTAACTTCAACTGCATCAATGAAAAGAAACGTCTTTTTAGAGAACTGTTCATGAAGTCAGAGAAAATTTATTTCTGAGACTTAACTTTAAGTAATAATATTCAACTTTTTCAAATTCCAAAACGTCTGCCTCCAATAGTGTAGAGATTTACATACAGTTTTAGACCTTATTCTGGACATACTTCCATTTGTTCATGTTTATGTGGGCAGTGGGCACAAAGAATAGACAGGCAGAACACAAATGTGGCTTTATTAACAAAATAAATATAAGAATGATTGCATTGTATTGCATTTATGTGTGTTATGGGTTTCTTTAATTGTATTTATACTGAACATCAAATAATGGTTGAGTAATCTTTTTCAACAGACGGCTATATCTTTTAGACTGGAAAATGTGCTGATCATCCGGTTCTTACAGAGTAAATCTGGCTGGAATTTTCTCCTGCTGAGCAAGTCTTAATTAAAATCAGTGGAAAATCATAATGGTGCAGGAGAAAAAAAGGAGAAAACTTTCCAGAATGAAGAAACTGTCCAGCTGCTGTTTGAAATGAAATAATAATAATAAATGATGCAACCAGACGTCGGCATGTGATAATAATGGCTATATTAAAGCAACAACTAGGAATAACTATCTATATTGCAAATACACATTTGTGTTGGGGAGAATACTTAGAAATTGTATCTAGTTACAGAATACTTGTCTTAAAATGTATTTTGTAATGTATTCAGTTACTTTGCCCAGTCAGTGTACTGTATTCTGAATACTTAGAATACTTTCACCTTGATTTGCATTATATTTTTGTAAAAATATGGTGAATGATTAAAAATATGTAGCAACACTTTTACACCAACTTTTATTTACATATTTACGTTTAATTAGCGCACACTTGACCAATCAGATCACAGCAGGTCACATGACTCACATGTGCATTATTTACATGAACCATTTATTTTGGTAGGAAATTCAGATCATCCTTGAAGGTTATTTTTTACGAATGTTGTGAAATTTGAAGCTAACTTAATGACTTTGAATATTGCAATGTATTCCTATATATATATATATATATAAGTAACTGTATTCGAAATTATTTGTACCTGAATACAGTCACTCCAAATGCGTATTTTAAATACTGTATTTAGTTACCCCAATTTACCTCCCCAACAATACATTTGAGTGTGTGTATATATGTACGCATATGTATTATATATGTAGTGATCTGCTTAATGGCACTATTTCTTTTTTTGTAGTGCAACATAATTTTTGCCCCATAAAAGTATGTTGTAAAAGTAGTAGTAAAATAAGCCTGATGCATGAAGTCTTCATTGTATTATCATTTGTTGATCATTGTGTGAAAAGGGGTTTATCTTTTTTGTCACATGTTGACTTTGAAGGACAGCCGTGACGAAAAAAATACCTATTTCGTCATATTTTGACTAAAAAGGTTAAAAATCAGGTATAGCACCTTCAATGGGCAGTGATTCAACATAGCTCATGTAAACAGTAGTCAGAGGAAATGCTAACAAGTCGGAGGTAGGCGTAAATAAATAATGTTTTGCTTCAGCCTACTCCATTAGAGCATTGTGTTGCTGTTGTTTTTCTCTCCTCTATTTCTGATATCCTGTTTTGCCAATAACCCAAATGCTCAAATAAAGAATGAAAAATACAACAACACATTTGGACAGTCAGAACTATATACTTGCCGGGTTTTGATTTGGAGAAGCATCCTCCCATGTTGGGTCCAGGATGGGAAGATTCCCTGGACAGGTGAGGTGCTCCAACCTATGGGCAGCGCCACCTACTGGAGAAGGATTGCTCAGACAAAGACGGTCTGGACACCAGCGAGTCCACACTGGCCATTGCATACATCAGTTTCTCCGCTTGACCTACGAGAGTGTGCAGTAACATGTCACTATGCATATGTCAAGCCACGGGTATAATACAACAATAAGATTTAGAAGATCATTGCAAACTTCTCAAAAGAGCACAGAGCCACTCAAATAATAACTCATAATATGCCTGTAAAACCTGTTATTGCTTGTCAACAGTAAGTAAGTGTGTTATTGCCAACATTTCCACACAGTGTTATCTTTACTCATGTATATTGCATTAGAAGTTGTTAAAATGTAACCGCACTCTGACACCTATTAACTTTCTCATCACAGAGTACTTTAAGGGGAAGCAGGGGGGCCCCAAGGTTCAAAACCCCTTTGGTTTTGTTGCTATGTAGCCTTCATGTTGTGGCCAGCTTTGTTATTCCACCACCAGCCCATACAGTTTCTTACAGTTAATGCAGACTGTTAGATCCTCAATGGCACAGAATGGTACATGGTGCAATCAATTACAACCAATGTATCCTACTGGGTTAACAGCTGAAGAGACTGATTAATATTCTGAGCACATCTTAATGTTCTTAAACTACAGAGAGCAGTGTTGAATGGACAAGTGCAAAGAGGACAAAGTAAATACTTTCTCAAAACTTGTTCTGTTGAACCTTAATTTTGAATAAAGTAAATTCAATGTTTAGCTTAATAATCTTATAGAAATAGATTTGCTATAAAGTTCACTCATTATTTACTTTGCTTGTTGTAAGTTGCCAGCTCTGATTCAAAATAAACCCACAATCCAAGTAGTAGTGCTCGGCGCATACTTTATACAATACAATTAATTACAGCCAAATGTAGTCAACAACTTTTAAGGCCACCAAATAGGGGGTCTCGTAATATTTCAAGGATTTGGTGACAAACGAAAGCAGGTCAAGCAGATTTAGTCCTCACAACATATGACGCAGATCCCAGTCCTACTGTTGGGCCGGCCCCCAAGCTGTGCTATTGTTGCATGCAAACAGGTTGTCACTTTTACTCACTTCCCGTCAAATGTCATAACTATTACAGGAATGTTGGGAGAGAATTAGCCGCCATGGGCCCTGGTTGGTGATGAGCCGGTCGCTCTATAGAGACTGAAAAACAGGAATGCAGTGTGCCATGTGGCTTTGCTCTGATTCAGGCCACAAACACACAAAAACCATCAACACGTAAAAATACCAGTAAAAAAAACACAAACGTCAGTGCCTCAGTCATGATGTGTAAATAATAATGGAGGCTATTTAGATAGCGGAGGTTAAATTAACTGAAAATCCTCTGTCATTGACGGAGTGTTTTGGGTTCTGGCAGAGGGTTTTGAAGGCTGTCCTTCGTTTTGGGGGATTGAGGATCAAGCCGTTGTCATCTTTTGAGCGTTTTTCACACATGTTTTAACACAATGTAGTTTCCAAATTCATGTTCCATGATTCTGCTCACGAATAATTTTGAGATTTGCATCCATTTATCCTGTAATCAGTAATTTCTTACATATAATGAGATTGGTTGATGAGGGATAAAGGCGGCTCACAACAGTTTTTTTTTTTTGCAGCCCTGTCCTTCAAAATGACTGAGAAAAATTATCCCTAGCATAACCTCTAAGGAACTAGCTAATTGTACCTCCATCATTAATATATACCCCATGGTCTTAATTTAATTTATACAAAGTAACATAATTGTATACCTCTGTTATCTCATTGTTTGGTGTTGTCGTTGTCTGTATGTATTTTGTCTGATCAAAAATTATTAATAAAAAAAAAAAAACAAACACAAACGTATATTTACAAAGTAAGACCAGGTCACGTCTTAGTTAACAATTACAGTCCTTTATCCAGTTTGATAATGGCCTCTCTCCTTAACATCATGTTTAATATTTGAACCACAAATCACTTGTTACTTCACTCACAGATTTACCTCCTCTGGCATCCTAAGTATTATTATGTAGTATAAACCTGAGGTAACCCAACAAAAGTCATTCAAATTGTGTAAAATAATCAAAGAACAAATTCAGGTGCACTTTGGAGCCATTTGTGGTGCTTGGTAAGATTAAGAGCCAAACTGAGTTTTAAAGGTGCATTGCAGCTTTGAGCACCAGAAAACAAGTACAAAGTAGAAACCTGCATGTTTCAGGGGCTACGTGCCACAAACTATAAAGGAATGGAGTGTGGATTACATCTAGTTCCAATCCCCTTTAAGAAGCTGGAGTATGTACAATTAAATAACACATGCCGTACTTAATTATTATCCAACCTCATCTATTGTGCTTTGTAACTGTAAAATCTTTGGATGTACTAATCACAAGGGGCAAAGGGTTCTTTATTAGAATTACTCAGAAAAACTGCATTGTTTCTGCATTTTTTAAATTATTCCTCTAAGGACTTTTGTCAAATGAAGTGCCTCATTCTTGAAATGGACCCTGCAGTGCTCCCACTGCTTTCAAATCAGTGTTAAACAGCGCCACAGCTCTCCAGGGAAAACTGCGTACCTGGATCTCAACAGCCAGATGTAAGTAGCCTACAACACAACTCTCAATGTCAATACACAACTGAACCATTACCATCACTGCTGCTACAAGACAATTTCCTTTAATAAATCCAACATAGTCAGCCTTTCTGTAGGTTGTGTAAATGGTCTTACCACTGTCCAGGCGCATGGAGCAGGTTCTCTAGAATAAAACTCCCAGCCTCCCCCGCAGAGCTCGGTAGCCACTTCACACGTCCTCAACAGCCCTGTCCCGGTCCCGGTGGAGGATTGGGTCTCTTTGCGCTCAGAACAGGACAGTCCCGGGGTGGTCAGCGCTCCTCGCCTCAGCGCCGCGTCCCGTGGTCGCAGGACACGGTGAACCGACAGCTCCGTTTCGCAAATGCAGCATTGACGGAGAGAAGATCTTTGCCAGTTTCTCCGCTGTGAGCAGTATTGATGGAGTTGCTGAGGGGATGCTAGCACAGCATGAAAACTCGCTATTCCCTCACCCCTCCTCTTCGTAATTTTACAAACACGCTCACTTTCTGCGTTTCTCCCCCTCCCTCCCTCCGCGCGCACTGTCAGCGTCGACTCCACATGTCAAAGTCTTGGGTTGCCAGTTCATTGTTTTTTCTCCTCCCTGTAACACTGCCCGCTTTAACTTTATGCATACATTTGATGGAATAACACATTTTTATAATCTAAAGTCAATTTAATTTGATTCTCTGCATTTACTCAATGATGTACAGAAGGGGAGTGAGTGGGTGGTGTAGTAAGACCTTCTTTCACTCTGGGGATTGGGGCAGGATTAAAAGGTATACAGAGTCTTATAGAAATGAACTCCCAAGATATTTCCACTCTCACACAGTGTGTAAAACGTTAGTGGGGTTCTGCAGCTTTTACAAAGTTTTCCATTAGGATACTTTACTATGCAATACTATACATCTACTTTAGGGAACACTCTCATAAAGCAGGTGGCCTATATCTTGAAAACATAATTCTCTTGAGTGATTTTAAAGGCTTGTGTTCTCTATTCTCTAACTCTGGACTTTTAATTTACGCTAATAATGTATAAAGCTGTTCTGTGGGGTTTTATTTGATGGGATTTTATTTGTTTTATCCGTTTTGTCTATATCAGGGGTGGCCAAAGTACGGCCCGGGCCAAATGCAGCCCTCAGACCAATTTTTGGCGGCCCACAAACTTCTTGTTGAATTGACACACATCACCAGAGAGATTATCTTTTTGGTGCAAGTTTAACAATTTTACACAAACAGGAGAAAAACAAGGACAAGACCAGGTCGAATCCTGGATTAAAGTTTAAGCCAGGACTGAATTGGGGTTAAATCAGGACTAAACTATGATCAAACCAGGACTAAACAAAGCTTTATCCAGGACTAAATCAGGACTAAATCAGGACTAATCAAGAACTAAATATGGTCTAATCTAAGAATAAATCAGAACTGATCCAGGTCAAAACCAGGTTTATTCCAGGACTAAACAAACCCTAACCCAGTCTAGACTAAACCAGGTCAGAACAGGTCTAAACCAGGTCTAAACTAGGATTAAAACAGGAACAAATCCAGTCTAATCCTGGATTAAAGTAGGTCCAAACCAGTGTTAAAATGGGACTAAAAAGAGACCTAAACCAGGACTAAACAAACCCAGGGCTAAATCAGGACTAATCAAGAACTAAATATGATCCAATTTAAGAATAAACCAGGACTGATCCAGGTCTTTGGCCCTCCATGTCATGTACACTTCAATATGTGGCCCTTTTTGTTTGGATACCCCGGTCTATGTACTCAGGGCTCGCTTGCAAATGAGACTTCCTTCTCAATGTGACTCCCTGACAAAATAAAATAAAAAATAAATAAGATAAGCTGAAAGGTGGAAGGAAAATAGTTCATACCAGTGGTTCTTAAACTGTTGTACTCAGATTTCTTCAGGCCGTGCTCAGGGTCATTCGCAATTTTAGACTTTATTAATTTTAATAGATTATATATGCTCAATGCTTTTCTGCTTCTTTGGTTTACACCCATTTTGTCCAAATTAAGTCTATTTACCCGGTTTAATCCCGATTTGATATAGATCTAGGCCTGGTGGTACTTGGAAGGTCAACTATTTTTATGAGGTAGTAGTAAAAGTTTAAGGAGCACTGGTCTATAGCCTATGTAGTGAGAGATTACACGTCTGCCTGTTTGTTTTTCTTAGCTCTTAACTTACTGCTTCACAGGTAAAAGCATCAAGATGAGAGAGAGAACAGCATACACTCAAACCTAATTGACTATCCTTGGGTCGTACAGCTTGTTTGAGTAAATCAAGTCGGTGTCTCTACAGCCTCTTCATGGGGCGAAGACAACTACACCATTAACACATGAGATAAGGAAACTGGTGTGAATAGTCTAAGGAAGAATGTGGTTAAAAAGTGTAAAAGGTTGGGGGTCATAATAATAGACAATGCTCATAGATAGAGCATATACTGTATAACTCTACATATATAACAAAACAAAAACAATCCCCCAAGTCTTTCAAACTAATAGCACTCACACAACTGAATCATGCCGCCATTTCTGATACTCCAGTTAGTGTGTGCTGAGAAAGACAACTTTGTACTAATTAGTTTTTGATTCATAAATGTTTTACATTGATTGAACACAAATTATAGCTATGCAATTTGTTTGACTATATGTTAAAAGAAGCTAAACATAAATTTGACAGTAGATGAGGTCAAAAGACTACTTATAAAACCTCGGTCTTTAGGTAATGCTGTGTCCTGTGATTCACCAGTGCATCATCAGGCCCACTTTGACTCCTCTGATCAAAGTCTCCCATGCACACGGCGATAAAGAACAGTGTCCCTCCGATGACCAGAGCCAGTCCTCCAATCCATCCCGAGAACATGGCCTCTCCAATCTCCCAGCGGGGCATCACATCAGGGAAGCCCTGGTCCCAAAATTCCACCACAGTCGTGTAGGCCACTATTGATATAGGGGCCAGGGTAGTGAGGCCGGAGATCCATGCCAGCACCCCGCTAAAGACAAGAAGCCCTCTTTTGAAACCAGGCTGACCTGCGAAAATCTCCACTCCTTCCAGACCGAGAAATGCCGTCACCATCACCAAGCCACCTGTTCCAATAGACACGGACATGATCACTCTGGAGATCTGAAGGTCCCAAGGTAGTGCTAAAACAGACTCATAAGCCTTGCACTGAATTCCCACTTCTTCGGTATAGAGGCACATATGAAACAATCCGGAAAACCAGTTCTCCATCTCGTTTAAATCGGAATTCATAGTTTTCCAAAAGGGAATAAACATGGTCATCAAAGAAGTGACAAAACCTCCAAACGTCACAAATAGAGCAGTTCTTTGCATCATCTTGGGTGTGAGGAAAACCATCTTCTGCCAAGGATACCACACTGTTCGCACTGAAGCTGCCAGTTTGAGAATGAATTAGGAGGTCCGAAAAAGCTTTCAAAATGTTATCCCACCAACAACTGAGGTAACAGGACCAACTGGGCCAGCCCACTCTCACTCAGGACTCTAAAAAATGCACCTGATGAGGGGCAGATAGCTCAGCACTGTGCCATGACAAGAGACACACTGTTGTGTTTCAGTGTTCAATATCTGGACATTGAACAAGGAGCACCGTTTTTAGATGTAACTGGAGATGTCCAAAGGGATTCTGGGCAGCGCGCATAAGAGTAAAAGCTTAAATGAACGAAACATGAGCCCTACCGCATACACAGAAACGCTTATCCGCGATGCCTCCACTGGCTTTCTACTTAGCTTTAGATTGAATAATTTCTTCAAATTAAATCGGTTTATTAAGAAACATTGGCATTCTAAAATAGATCATTGAAAATTGATCGGTTTGAGGCATCAAGTGTCAATGCAATGAATAGTGCTTTGTGCTCAGTTGTCTCGCACTAATGTTCAACACTTGCATTCATTGAGTCTGTACAAGAGCAATTGGTGATACAATCTTGCA
>OMNZ01002817.1:0-27921 GCA_900303255.1 Lesueurigobius sanzi | reverse complement strand
GCTAGTTCGAATCCACCTCTCTGCACACCTCTTTTTACAATTCGGCACAGGGAGCAAATTGGTGCTTATGAACACTATATACACAAATCATACGGATTTACCCCTGAACATGGGGACTGACAAAAAGAAATATAGTTTTGTCAGTGTTGGGACAACAGTCCTATTATATTTTTTCAGAGTGAAAAGAATATAAACATTGTAACCAGCGGGGATTGAACCCAGGCCTCTGGTGTGCCAAACGGATGCTTACTGTGAGCGCCATTGAAGATGGTGATGTCAATGGTGCTCACACTATATCAATATAATAGGGGCCAGATGTTAAAGCTGTAGCTGCGTCAATGTGCGTCTATAAGCGGCGTCTTTGGCAGATTCGTGCGTTCAAGAATGGGCGCCATGAGCGATGACGCGCGTTTGGTCTGAACGGGGCTTAAGACTACAGCGCTTTAAAGATTTACAAAACTCCATATTTCAGAGTAAATATGTCTTGACTGAGATACCTTATCAGCAACACAATAATTAATAATAATAATAATTTTAAATTCTGCCTGTTTTATCAATGAAAACTTTGTTCCCGTTTGTACATTACTTGCTATTAGCATTAGTGGACAATCACAAGATGGCCGCCACGTCAACGAGTGTCATGTCCAAGCTAGGGTTTTTTTAAAGATCTTGCAGCTGGGCTCATCTACTGTACACAGCTGCAAGTGATGACCCATTAGGCCACACCTGTGTTAGTCTGTGTTGCCAGATAAGATGGTAGACATCCTCAAGGAACTAGTTGTTTATCCCCAAACTTCTGAGGTATTGTCTTTAGCACAAACTATGAGCAGGGTTGGTGGTGTAGTGGCTAGCTCTGCACAGAAAGAAGCCCCTGCGTTTGATCCTTGTAGGGTAATGTAGAGCGGAGGTTCTCAACTGGTGGGTTGGGGCCCAAAAGTGAGACGTGGAATCATTTTCAGTGGGTCGCTTACTTGGTGAACCTTTTTTTAAATATCTATCTGCTAAAAATGCACAACTTTCCCAAGTCTGTTAGAATATGTTCTTTTTCATCATAATTTTGTGGACTATTTAATGCTCAGCTCTAATTTGTAGAAATTATAGTTCAATATACACTGCCCCGCCAAAAAAAAGTCGGCACATAAAGAAATGTCACACGCACCTTGGACTGCCTTTAGCTTTGATCACTGCGCCATTAGCTGTGGCATTGTTTCAATAAGCTTCTCCAGTATTGCATTAATTATTCACCAAGATCTTGTATTGATGAAGGGAGTGTGACCACTGCGCAATGCAATCTCCAGCACATCCCAACGATTCTCAGCATGGTTAAGATATTATGGACTTGTGGTGGCCAATCCATGTGTGAAAATTATGTCTCATGCTCCTGAACCGCTCTTTCACAATGTGAGCACAATGAATCCTGGCATTGTCATCTTAGAATATGCCTGTACCATCAGGGAAGAAGGAATACATTGATGGAATAACTTGGACATTCAAGATGTAATCAGCTGATCTCATTCTTTGAGCTCATTTTGTTGCTGAACCTAAAACTGACAAACTGCATCAGCCCCAGTTCTATTTGCTTAGTTAAGTCCAGGTGGAGACTTTTGTTTTGGCCAGGCAGTGGCCTGGTCGCCCTCGAGGTGTCCACAAATCCACACAACTTTTGTTTCTCAAGTATAGAGTATACATATAGAGTACAATAGGAAAAATGTACGCAAAGCTACATGGGCAACATTTAGAAGTTGGCAGAGTAATCAGACTGTAAATAATTTAAAATAAATACTTCAATAATAAATAACTTTAAAATATGATTTGGAAAATGTTGATCTTTCCTGACTGTTGTACCTTATGCCAAATGCCCTAGTCTGCCCTGCCCTCCGTAGGTCGACTTCTATAAGGATTTATGGAGGATGGCAATCACATCAAGACTCATTACAGCCAACAACTGGATAAAACTAGATCATATTACTTCTTTCGGTCACATAATGCAATACAGTTAACAGTACATAAACGGTATGACCCAATTTTCTCATTTCAGATTGCACCAAGGACATCAATATGAAAGAAATACCATCCTCTCCACCAGCATCCTGCGAGAAGCCTGTAGCAATGTATTCTTCTTGAATGCTGGACATTTGTACATGATATTTTATAAACCATAACCTGTGGAGCCACTGCTTCATGGTCTGATGATAATTGACATAATGCACTGGACTTGGGTATAGTTAGATATGTTTTATTGTTGGTCTCTTCTCCTGCACATTAAAATGCCACTTACGACAAGCAGCGTGTAAACATCTGGAAAAGCATCAAACAGAACTCTATTAAAACAAAGCAACAAATGAGTCATATGTTTTTACATTTCATGAGGAGCTCAAGGAGGAACAGGTACACAACAGGGAGGAACATGGGAAACCTCTTACATTGATTTGTGCCGTTTCCAATCGTCTACAATTGTTTTTAAATGATAAACAACTGATTGCCTTTTGCGTTTTTAAGAAAAATAATCTTAAAACCCCATTGATTTTGTCCACTTATGTTACACAGTCCAGAGATACTGTGTTTTGGATTAATTATTCTTTTATACAAAATATAGTCTTACCACCACCCCCCCAAAAACCCATTAAGAGCTGCCAATTGTATTGGACTCACCCTGAACAAACTTGGATTAACATGTATAAAGCCTGATTAGCAAGTCTGTGTTTGTTAAACACATACAGATTACATATAAATTTTACATATAAAATACTAAGTGCTGGGCGTCATCCTCCCTTTGGGAAAATATACATGTCATAATGCAAAACATCTGATAGAAAAGTGAATCCAATAGTTACAGGAACCCCAAAAGTGCAAACGTCATATCACAACATCTGCATTTACAATATCACAATATAAAACATTTACATACAAAACATAGACTCTGAATGTCCCACATAAGGCTTTGATTTCCCACAGAGCAGCCACTCCCCAAACGCACAACATGAAAGAAATACATGCACAACTGAAGAGATCAGACAACCCAAAATAACAGCCATCTAACCATCTCTTCCAATACAAAAATAGAAATTAATCTGAAAAATCTATAGGCATTACAAGAACACATAAATGATAAACAGGTTATTATAGATATATTCATAAATGCTTTAACACAAGTTATCACAGACATGTAGAAGCTGGCTGGAAAGAGACATTGCGGCCACCTTTAAAAGGTGTACGATTACATACTGTGCATAATTCCCACAAAGAAACTCGCCTGAACACCCAGGCAATCCGCATAATCAGACTTGTATCTACCAGTCCATTCAAATAATCTCAAGGTCTATTTTTAGCATTTTATTTTTAGAATTAAGGCTCAATTGTGCAGATACTTTTCTGAATAAAGTACATTTGTAAACCTATTTTCAAAGTAAAAATGGGTCCAATTGGTTTCAAGGGATTTTGAAGGATATACAATGAAACTGGGAAAGTTAATAAATCAAATGTCAATGTTTTAGATCATTAGTATTTTTAAAAAAGCTTCATAAACTTCTTTGGAAATAACATATAGCAATTAGCAACCCTGCAAGATATCAAGCACCTTTACTGTGCTATTGAGATATATATATATATATATATCTATTCTCACACACTAAACATCCTGCACCAGATTTAACCAAGGTAAGACTTCTGCAGAGGACTAAAATACTGTGTTTAGGGGTAAATCACATTTCCTACTGATGGAGGTGGGCTTGGCTGTGTTAAGGCACACTTTACTGTGACTTCTGGCTCCGAAGAGTAATGTCAGGGTTCATAAGCAACTGGCTGGTCGTTCATCCCTGGTGTAAGACTTGGCTGAAGACTCCCAAGTTTGTAAACATTTTTGTAATTGGTATAGAATAGCATAGACGTTGCGGTCGACCTCTTATGGCTTCAAAATCATTTCAAATCCACATGACTTCCCTGCTGAACATGTATGGAATCAGATTTGAGACAAAACTATTCAAATTACTTTTGAAGGAACACAAATAGAAAATAAATTATAATATTTTAATTCCAACATAAAATATTCACTTGCTTTTGGTGAAAAGCTGATAGAAGCCTTAGAATAGTGTCTTCTCATTGGCTGAAGGACTCTGACTTTGTATTTAGCCTTTAGCCCTGCTAAGCTTTGGGCCAAGCTTTGATGAACAATGATCTAGCTAAAACAAGTTAGTTCTTAACAGTCCCAAAGTCACTTTGCAGCACATACTTACTTGTGCCTCTGTCACTCAAAACTACTTTTTCTGGGCACTTTCAGCCAATGAGAAGGCATGACTCTAAGGCCCGCCTCCCAATCAGCTTTTCACCAAAAGCAAAATTTTGAGAGTCAAAGGCAAAAGAGGGGAAAAAAATAACAACAAAATGTTAACATTAAAATGAAAACTTATGAATTTTATATATATATATATATTTTATTGAATAACAATTTTTTAGCATTTAGTTTTTTTCTATTTTTCATTGTTTTTTTTATGTTGGAATGAAAATAATATCTTATGAAATCCCAAAACATATATTATAATGTATTTTTTATCCAAGTTCCTTTAAAAGCGATTTGTATATTATGAAAACTGTCAGAACTTTTGAGATAGCAGACATGCTGAATTTGATTCAAAAACTATGGCTTCTCTGTAATTCTTTGCATTTACATTCCTCAAAAGTACAATGACGTGTGATGCTTTCTACTCTATGTAAAGGTTGGGTGCTGAAGTGATTGGCAAAAGGAAAAGCAAGGTTCATGGCCACATATCACAAAGAAACAGTAAAAAATATTGGCTTGGATATGGCTATCGCCTTTTAAGCAGCAAGAGTAGGCTCGACATCGAAAGAACAGGGGCAGGAATTTTTTTTTTTTTTAAAGACTACAATTAACCATGCAGGTTATAAGGGTACATCTATAACCTTCCTAATATAAAAGCACAGAAGAGGCTGAGATAACAAGGTGTCTTTTTGGCAGCGACAGGAATAACAGAAAGGAACGATTCTTTAAGGTCCAACAGTCACGTAGCATTTCCTATTTTATGTTTAATTTTTGTCTGGGGCTTCCAAAAATCCAGACATCAATCCATTCTCATTGTCTATAAAGAAAGTAGCATCCATAAGCTGTGAGGTGTGTGCATATGCAAAGACTCAGGCTGGATGTAGTGTGCCAGTTAAGTTAAGAGCACCAGTGACGGGGGGGATGAGTGGCTCACGCAGCTCTGGTCGGGTTTGTTCGAGCTGCATTACGTCTTCTGGGGGTCTGGAGAGATGGGGCCCGGCGTGTTGGTCCCATCCAGGCTGTGGATAGGGATTTGGAACTGAGGGGTGAGCACAGACGGAAACTGGAAAGAAACCAGCGGGAATTAGTCACAATAGCAGCACCTTTACAACCAGTAGAGCTACAGCAACAACTTATAGACCCTTTCGCTGCTTACATCATCAGTGACATCACCTGGAGGCAGGATGTGAGCAAGAGAAATGAGATTAAACTAAAACTAGTGATTATAAGTGTAAAACTACAACTAAAAATGTCGTCCTGTAGTGGCTTAAGGAGCAAGAACAAGAGGAATGACATTTGAGACGATAAAATAAGGTTTTATCTGATATTTTCAACAATAGTTAGACATTTGTTTATAATTACTATGAAATGACACATTTTATTGTATGGATGTTGGGGTAGGTGCTTATAAGCTCTTTTGCTTCAGCCTACTCCTTTTGAGCATAATGTTTACTGCTCAAATAAATAAATAAACTAAACTAAACTAAACAACAGCTACAATGGAAATAGATAGGACTCTAGCCTTCCGCCTCCAGCTCAGCCCCAAATGTTTACAAACAATGAAAGGGGCTATACAGTAACAACTGTTAAAGGGTGTTAAGATTATTATGGTCTTTCAGGCAACTGGTAAATTTGCGACCTCCACCTGGGCAGAATGCCTTGGAACGCTGCTCAAGCTCGGAGATGATCAGAGTGGTTCAGATAGAGATAAAGAGAACAATGTCGTCCCCCAGTGGAGAAGTGTAGCAAACGCAAGAAGCTTTAAAAGACACTATACTGGATGTGATTTTTTTTTCCTAGTGTTTTGTCCTCTAGTAGGGATGTGACGATTATTGTAGGGAAAAATATTGCAGTTTTTTGATTATCCACGATTATCAGAATTTAATACAGAGAATTTCTCAAAAAAGACCAGGTGTAGGCCAGGTTTAGGCCAGGTTTAAGTCACGTTTAAACCAGATTTAGACTAGGTTTAGACTGGGTTTAGGTCACATTTAGACCAGGTTTTGACCGGGTTTAGGCCGGTCAAAACCTATTGAACATTCAGCCAAGTAAAAAAAAAAAAAAAAGAATGAGAAACCATTAATCTTGAGTCCTAAAATTCTAACGATCAACCTGCCGTGAGCTTTTATAACCGCAGTAATCATAAAACCAGTTAATCTTGACATCCCTATCCTCTAGTACAGTATATCGTAAACTCAGATATATGTATTTGTCGAAATAATACTGTACATCTAAATATAAAGCATATATAGCCTAGGCTATAGAGTTCAGGATCGTGATGTCATATCGCAGCACGTTTTTCCATAATAAACTAATGGAGGTTTTAAAAAAGGTAAAATACGGTGTGTTAGATGTATTTACCAGCAGGGACTAAAGCAGCTAATGGAGCTATTCCTTGGCTCTTTTCTCCACTCTTTACAATGCTTCTAGCCAATGTAAGTCTATGGACGTTTGCTTGTAGACACAAACATGGCAGATTCCATGGCAACAGTGAATTTTCCCTCTATTTTTCTTGAATTTCTGTGACAGTGACCCTAAAAAATGACCCTGCGAGATGTGAAACATGCTTCAGGGTTTATACAGGTAGAGGTTAATGCTATGTAAATGTCTATATTCGGTAGAAAATTTGATACAGCTGGCAAGTTTTGACCAGAAATACAGATATAAATACAGATTTTTACGATTTGTGCCGAAACTCCAGTCTAGACGCTATTTGACAAACCTATGCTGTAAAATGAGTTGAGCAATGTCATGATTTTCCTAGAACTTTTGATTTAATGCCAGTTTGAATTCTATTTAAAGCTTTTTATTGACATTTAAGGCCTTATTTTTGACACAATTCATTTAATGACTTTTAATGCCCCGCGGAAATCCTGTGCTTATAAACTCATCTCTGTGAAGAAATGGGGTTTCATAAATGTGGTAGGAAAGTTAGAAATGTGCTTGTCCCACAATAATCAATTTAATTTACTCAATTCCTCCTGTTTTGAATTATATCTGGTGTGGAGAAAACATTCTTAAAACATTAGCATCTTACTAGCTCTGAGGTCATGAGTGGGAAAAATCCCAGTTGCCTGGAACGCACCATTAGTTTATTGCCAATTTCTCTGTTCTTCCTGGGCCTATCCACATGAAACAAAAACTGTCACAAAGTTCAAAGGCTTCTCTGTCAGCACATATGAACTAAGGTCTAGGGCTGCTATCAATATCGCAATTTTAAACACTACAATAACCTAACCCCAAAGGCTGATGGTTTTTTTCTTCCTTGTGTCTCCAGCGTTTCATGAAGCTGAAATATAATAAATGAGTACTACTGCAATGTATAAAGGCAGTTTTAGGAGTATATTTTGCTGACAATACTAGGACTGTGACAATAAACAATAATATTGGTCAACGCAATGAAACTAATGCATGATTAGTTGATCTTAGCATTTTTTTCATAATTGGCATCATCGCTTAAAGGAATAGGCCAACGTTTTACTGAGATATGTTCTTACCTGAGCTTAGACGAGTTGATGCGTACCTGTCTGGTCTAAAAGATGTTGTTAGCATTTAGACTCTGCCAGCATATTCCTAATTATGCCAAGAAGGCTAAGAATGCTAACAACATCTTTAGTGTTGCTCAGGTAAGAACATATCTCAGTATGGAAAATAGTGGCCTGTTCCTATAAGTAGATAATCCACAGTCACATAATAACTGTGATGAAATAACATTTGTCCAAGAATCAAAAATGTCCATATCGTCCCATGCCTACACCTTACTGATCTGCATGAAAAATATACAACATAAATATATAATATTAAAATTGCAAATCGAATCGCATTCGCAATTTCTGTCTGAAAAATTTAAATTAGGTTTTAGGTCAAAATCTTGCAGCCCTACTAAGGTCTAATTGTTTTCTCATAATAAGGTGTCCATAAGTGGAGAATATCAAAAACATGTGCTTGATGTTGGCCAGTAAGAATAATATGGAAGGTTCGCGATCAAATAATGATTAGGGAAAACATTTGTCAATTTTCTTCATGGACATTTCTTTCAAAAGGTTTCTCTCCCATAGAGTTGTATTGGCCCGAACTGAAATAGAATTCTATAAATGTGAACACAACCTATATTAAGGCCCTTAAAAAGTCTTTACGCAATACAGTCAATAAAAAAAATGTATTTGACAATTGGAATTAACTAAGCATGACAAGTATGAAAAAATGGAGGAGGTGGAAAGGCCCCCATAGATGACAGGCAGGAAGGACAGATGGAGGAGAGTATGGAGTATGAGTGGAGCATTGTAAGATAATTATACTATGGTGAAGGTGTACTTTGGTGTTTGAGGGGAAGAAAAACACCAAGACCAAAAGCTGTGGTCTTTCTCTTCCCTTTCAAAGAGCTAGATGATTTCAGATTGCAAAGATGTACTGACTTGGAATAGGTGGCCTCCCTGGCGTCGCGTGGCCGGACTCAGCGGAGCGACTGGACTGAGCGTGCTCCAGAAGTGTATGTTGGAGAGAAGAGGACTGGGAGTCAGCAGCAGAGTGGGAGTCTGGAAGCACAACATTTGGCATCATCACGTTGTAAATCAGGATTGACATACAGCATTTATTTAAATATCATATAGAATGGGTGTTCTCGGATAGCGTTCTGGCAAAGCAACAGCAAAATGAGTGGCAGGTAGGGCTGGGTTATCGTTCGTTTTTTCTCGATACTAGTACTTTAATAATACTTGGTTTACGATACTGATACCTGAATGATACTTTTTCCAATACCTATACTAAATTATTTGTCGTCTACACAAAAAAGTAATATCTAGATAAGTTTATATGACCCGAATTCATCTTATTTTTCTAAATTTGAGCTGTTTTGACGAGTTATCTTTCAGTCGTGTTTTTGACTTGTTTCTATAGATTTCTACTTATTTCCTTTTTTATTTAAATTTATTTGCCAGTGGGGTAAGAAAATTGGTCTTTTGTCAGTTTTGTTTTCCTAATTCAAGCGAGATTTACCTTAGAATCAGTAAAAGTCATGAAATAAACCAAATAATCTAGATGACAGATGTATGACAGAAAATCTAATCTAGTCAAGACTGCTCTAAACAAGACTAATATCCTCAAATCAGGTCATTTATACTCGTGCTTCATTTCTAGTTTTGTTGTAGAACCATAAAACAGAACAATAATGGTCATTTATTCTATAAAATACTGTTTCTTTTAGTGTTTTTATCATTTATTCGAGCTGAAACACTGAAACAGTCACTTTCTCTAGTGCCATCTCAAGACCCTCCAGTCAGAGAAATTTGCTTTCTAAAGGCACATATTTTTTCTGTATTTATTTTTCGATACCGGTAGAATCTTAATTATTTTTTCAATGGTACCCAGCCCTAGTGGCAGGTCTGCATTGTTATTTGTTGAAGGGTGTATTTAGAATGAAAATAACGCAAACCCTCTATACTCATACTTAAGTTACATCTCAGAGGAAGAGAAGACATTGTACATTATATACTTTCTACTTACTGTATCAATAATAATAATAATAATGCATTAGAGGTGGGAGATATATCGTCTACAAGATAATATATGTTGTTTGGAAGATATGTAAATTTACAATATCGAGTACAACTTCAAAGTCAAGAAAAAACAAAAATCAGCAAAAACTGTTAAAAAAAAGTATAATAATGATATTTTTTCTGCAGGTTATTCAAGATAATTATCCTTTTGATGACAGCGATCTAAATTAATACATTTACCAGCACATTTTTACGTATTTTTGATGGTTTGCAAAAATATCGTTTGCTTATTGTTATCGAGACAGTCCTACTATTTTTCGTAAATATCCCCCACCTCTATAATGCATTGGTTTTACACTGCGCTTTTCTGGAAACTGAAAATGGTAAACTATTATTGTAGCCACAGCTGACATTTGGTTGACTGACTGAGGCTACCTTTAGACGGAAACCATCTGAACCAAAAACACAAAAGTGGTGTTTCGTTTTCACTTTTACCTCCACATTTAGACGACACCGTTTCCATCTAAACCAGGGCTGCCCAAACTATTTTACACAGAGGGCCAAAAAGGAAAAGCATTATTGAGCGAAGGGCCAAACACATGAAAAAATACCAAATTCAACCAGATCTATGATTAAATACCCTTTAATAATCGTGCTATTGACTAACACATGATGTTTAGGTCCTTAGTAACTAGTAACAATCTTTAATCAAATTAATTAAAGTACACTGCAAAAAATGACATCTTAATAAGTGAACATTTCTGGATTTAAGAATATTTTACTTCATTTTAAGTAATTGTTACTTGTGTGTCAATAGAAATAGATTTTTGTTATTTTTTCAAGTAAAATTAAAAGTATTTCCAAATTTAGAGATATTTACTCTTATTTTAGGTGCAATACGATTTTTTTTTTTTTTTAATTCTAAATGCAAAAAGACTTATTCCTTTGACAGATAAATGTATTCCTACCTGCTCAAATCAAGATCAATTTAAAATATTTTTATATTTGTTTTTGCGCTGTAGATACTCCTTACAATCTCACTGATCTAAACGACATGGACATCCGACAAAATGTTTTGCGTTTTTCACCCCGGAGCGTTATCGTGTAAAGTGCCCCTCAAGCAAGGCTGCTGATGTGCGCCATCGGCACCAACCAACAACCATCATCCACTCACTGCATCAGCCTGATTATCAGTGCATCAGCCTGATTATCAGTGCATCAGTCGAAACTGGGATTCGAACCCCCGGCCATCTGACCATGAGACGACCCACTGTTGCCCCAATTATAACTAATGACACCATGAAACCACAACACTTACTGTGAGACGAGAGCGCGAACCTTTAAGTTACAGTAATCACATTGTACACAGCGTCCAAGGCTAATGAATACCCTCATTCTCTTTGCAAACATATCCGTGCGTAATGCGTACCAAACAGCAGGCTGCCAACCGTGAACACACTACCTGTAGCATTGCTGGTGTCAGGGATGCGGTGGGCAGAGAGGGGCTGCAGAGGTTCATGGGGGAGAAGTCCGAGGCGGTGACCAGCAGGGTGGGTGGGCTTATTTGCAAGACTTTGGGCGGCTTCCGGGCCCTTCCTGAGCTGTGAGTGGCAACTGTGCTGATGCTGTTTATTGAGGTCGAGATTATTTCTACTGGGGTGTGTTCGTCTGTGGTCTCTGCACCGCTGCTGTCCACCTGCACGGAGAATTAACATGTAAAAAAAAAAACTTTCTGGGGTCTAGAAATGTTAAAGGATTGAAAAATATATGTGCAAAAAAGAGAAAACAAAACTGTCATAAGTACTCAAGAGTTGACCCTATACAACAACTGCAGATCAATTCCATTACTCTAAAGCAGCCATTCCCAAACTTGAGAGTGTTGTGGCTTCCTCACACATCCAAAGAACTCTTGGAGACCCTGATGATAACAAATTACTCTATTTAAAAGAAAACGTTATGGTTTTCCAATGGTTTTCTCTTAAATTTTACATACTGTATAACAAGGAAACAGTGACAATAAGGTAAATTAGATTCTACAAAACCAAATTCATATAAAGTTGATTAATAACTCAATATATATTTTCATGAGAGTGATTTGTGGACAACCTTTGGAGGCCCTCCTGCAGTGGCTCTGAGGACCCCACTTTGGGAGGCAGTGCTCTAAAGCAAAGTTGCACTGTTTTTGAACACATAAACAATAAAAGTTTAGGTCTGGGGTAATAGTAAATCTGTGAAAATAGTAAATTGGATTCATTGCATTCCATAATACAGAAAAGCACAACTTCTATGGACCAAAAACCTATAACATTTGACCTTTTTTCATCTTCAGAGCTCCACATAAAAGCAAAAGGTGTGAATAATCCCTGAAATGACAGACTCAAAGCTTGTTACTTGCCTCCTCCTGTGGCTGGCTCATGGCGGGCCCGAGCGGCTGGGAGTCTGCCGGCTGCTGCGAGGACCTGGAATCCATGTCCGAGTCGATGACCAGCTCTTGGGACGGCTCCACCACCAGGCTGGGGGAGGGGCTCGCGGAGCTCAGGTCCACGAGGGCGAACTGTGCCTCTGTCGGCCGCATCTGCTCGAACGCGTAGACCGCATGCTGGGACTGTAAACTCATGTCGTCGTGCCTGGGCAGTGGAGTCGCCAGAGGGTCCATTGGGGCAGACATAAGGGACGTCTCTATGGCAACCTGTGGGGGTGGGGCCGTGGGTGTCTGCTTCGGTGAGGAGTTTCCGAACTTGATGACAGACGGCGGGGTGGTGGTCTGCTGCGCTGGTTGGCATAAGGCCTCCAGGCCGGGAGACGCGGCACTCTGGCCCCTCCTCTCTGACATCTTCTCGGCTGGATTCTCGATTTTGATGGACTTAAAAAGCTGGCGGCCGTTTTGCAGCGAGTTGAGTGTAAAGGAGGTGTACAGACCAGAATGGATGTAGTCGTTGCGGTTTGACTGCTTGGCGCTTGAGGCCAGAGCACTGGTGGCCATCAACGCCTTGTTTCTGTCGGTGAAGTCCGTCTCCTGTGCAGTGCCCTCACTCTTTTTGGAGAGAGGAGTGATGCTGGCCACAGTCATGTCCCCTCCATCTGCTCTAGCTGCCACATCGCCTTTCAGGATGTCAGGGTAGGACACAAAGCGATAGACAAACTTCTGACCATTCACCTTCTTTATGATGTTCTACAAAAGAAGAGCAAAAACAAGCAATGTTATTTTTTTGCCTCACTGTTCAACTCCGTGTTCAGTGTGATGGCCATAAATAGATATTCCCAGCCCTACTCCAAACTGTACCTTGATGGGAGACTAGACTCCTTTTTGATAAAACTCCTCGTGTCAAAATTCAAATTCAAAATCAACTAAATAACAATTTTGAGGCATCATTTCAGAACAGGGAAAAAATGTATTTCTATAACTTTTAACATGGAGTCATGCCTCGTCACCACGTTTGGTGCATGCAACGGAAAATCCAGATTTATCCCTCTGTGCGCACCACTCCACACAATCTGTGCTGTATAGATTTCACCTGCTGAAGGAATCTGTGCATGTGAAACCTCCTCATATCACACCCTCAGCATGAAAGGCCAATGCAAAGTGATTTTCCTACACTTGAGGTGATAATAAATGCACCGCAAGTGTACCACAACACAAGGGAGGGGAGAGTTACAATAGAGGTAAGAAAAGTTCCAAACCTAGTGGGAGTTTTATAAAACCTTCGTATGGCGCGGAGGGCAGGTTATGCCATGTGTAGAGCGCAAGGCGAGCTTTATGAATGAGGCCCCAGATGATTTACTCCAAGACTTGTAAAGCATAAAGTTCTGAGTAAGTAAAAAAAAAAAAGGCAAGTCTGTAGTTCATTCATGTGAGGAGTTATGGCTTTATAAAGGAATAACTAAAATGCTCAATCCAGCTGCTAGGGGGCAGCTAAAAAGCCACGGGGCTGTATCTACCATTGAGGTCATAACCATTTTTCCCCCAGTTGAAATCTACGCCTCCTCATTAATAGCATCTCAAAAGCAAGAACTCTTCAATCAGAAACTAATACATAAATGTTGTCTCCCCTTCCCAAGCTCTTTATATTTGACAACAATCAGCCTCATTTGTGGTTTCAAGGCTAGATGAAATCACGCTGCATTTATGGCGTGAAGGAAGTAAAAATGTGCACGGTAGCGAAACGTGTCGTGAGAATAGGTGTTTCTTCACACAGTACATTTCCTCCTCTATAGGTCTACCATTGTAAAAGCAACACAAACAGCAGGTGTTCTAGTTACTGGTAAGTTTGGCTTTAGTGTTTCAGTGGTGCTTGTGTCCACTCTACAGCGTGAGGCTGCAGCACACACGGGAGTTGGAGCAGGGGCGGAGCTGACACAGGCTACAGAGGCACTGGAGCCCCACAGAAGAGGGGGCAAGGGGGCCCCACTGGGAAACACAATCAAGATTTTGACAGTAAATAAATAAAACTATAGATAATTACATATAATAAGACAATGAAAGTAATACCAGCTTTTAAAAATTGTAAGTGTTGATAATAACAAACAATGATTTATTTAAAAGTTAAGAATAAAGTAGCAATAACGTAGCCGGTGTTCTGATTTGATTTGTGTAATAATAATTCAAATCTAAAATCTAAAATACACCAGATTGCACTAAATAAGCACTATTTTAAAAATGTGAATCTGGCTGGATTATCACAGTGCTCATTCTTATTAGTAGTTTATTAAAAAATGACTTCTCAATAGCATGTTCCTGTTGACATACTGTAACTGTGACCCACTGTGATAGGTGAATTTCAGCCTGCGACCCAAAATGAGTTGGACACGCCTGATATAGAACCAAAGTGAGAGAGAAAACAAAGTAGCCTATTTAAAAAAGAGAAACCACTGAAGAGTCTGGTGAGTGGGAGAGCTCATTTCTTCCCGTCTGAATCAAAGTGGTGCAGCCAAACATACCAGAGCAGCCCTGGCACTGAGCGCCCACTGGGTCAGGCTCAGCCAATGTCAAACCACAAGTTGAGTGGGAGACAGACATCTTTAACGCTCTTTCTCAGTGCTACTGTGAGCAACTCCATTTACTTGTCTGGAGTCTTAGCCAGCCAAATACAATCTTGAGCTAGGCTCATGGCCAGAATCCCCATGATTTTAGTTTAGTTTATTGAGAACCCCATTAGCAGCGGTTAGCGCTCATGCTTCACAGCTAGAAGGTCCCAGGTTTGATCCCAGGCCAGGATTGGGCCTTTCTGTGTGGAGTTTGCATGTTCTCCTCATGTCTGTGTAGGTTTTGTCCTGGTACAATAGATACAAGTACAATAGATCAGGATGAATGTGAGTGTGTTTACAGTATGTGTACCGAGTGTGAGACAAGGGATGGAATTGGGCTAATTTCCAGAGTGGTGTGTTTACATGCATGAGTCTCATGTGTGTTCATTAACATGCACTGTCCCAATCAAATAAACAATAACCAACCCGGACATGGGGAGAACATGCACACACAGAAATATCTGAATGGCTGTTTATGTGATGATCTTAGAGAGCCCAGATCACACCAATTACATTTGTCCAGGGGCCAACATTTTTCTTGACAGACACGATGAGGGCTAGCAGCTCTTGAGAAATTCACTAACATTTAATAGTGTATAATAATTGAATTATATTTTATTGCTAAGTAAAGATGGAATGGTTTTGTATTATGTTAGAGCTAAAGATGCAATAGATTACGTAAGGATATGGGAGCTCTTTATACAAGATTAAAGCTTGAAGAACAGTTTCTGTACCTTGTCATAGTAATAGCGGAGTGCTCTGCTGAGTTTGTCATAATTCATATTTGGCTTGTTCTTGCGGGCTCCCCACAGCCGGGCCACCTCTTCAGCCTGCAGCAGTTTGAACTCCCCTTCCTCATTGGTCCAGCAGATGAGCTGCTCATTGTTTGAATCCAGTAGAAGCTGGAGGAGAAACTGCCAGAGAGTGACAGAGTTGTCCATGTCTCACTAGGGAACAAACAAGGAAAGGTGCATAAAAAATACAAGATTAAACACACATTTTAGTCCTGTAATTAGAACAGAATGAACACATTTTGATGAACCTGACAGGCTGTTGAAGAGTTACTCTTATCTGTTTTTGCAGTTTGTCTTCAGCAAAGAGCCACAACACCACTTTGCACTGTCAAATTGCTTAGATTACACTTACACTACAAAGGAAGTTTTTGTATTTTTTGTGTCAACAGAGGAATTGCATTGTCAGACAAACCCAGCAGAGACCAAAGACTTCCTTGCATTGATTTAGACTTGTACACACTTTATTGATCTCCAAGAGGAAATACTAGTAGCTCACTTGCACTTATAGTTAGTGACACAACTTTATGGGTACAAAATAAAGAAAAAATACTTGTTATTTTACAGAATAAAATAAAAATGGGCAAAGGATTCAGTCTATTTGTCAAATGTTTCAGGTGACTTATGTAATCACACACAATCAAAAACATATACAATATAATAAAAATACATCTGGATTTGTGTCATGCGTTTTATTCTACAATAAGGAGGGAGGAATAAATTCACAACTGCATAAAAGGCCAGTCGGTGAATAGACAACAAATCATGCAGGGATTCTCTATCAATTTGTCAAATTAAACATAAACATCCACATTAAATATGTCCAGGAGCCCCCATGAAAGAACATTTTAGACCAGTATTATACAGATCTAAAATGTATTACAAATGACAACATTATTGAAGAGATGTAATGTATCCGAATGAAATAGGCAGCACACTTGAGATCTGCCTCTCGTTCGTCAACATGTGTGTGTTTGTGTGCCTAAGCCTCTTATGTGGATGAGTAAATCTGCGTTGAATCATCATCAAATCTGCTAAAGCTGCAGACACACCCCCCACATGCAATCTGTCCCACGCTCTCGTGTTAATAAAAGGACTGAAAAATAGGACACTGTCAAAAATGTGGACAGCAATTGAGGCTTAATATTGTGCGTTATGCAAGACGTGTCACTAGCAGCAGACTAGGAAGGACAAAGATGCATGTAATAAAAGGGGAGAGGTTATAAAAGAGAAGTTTTATGGCATTCGTTCAAAGAAAGGTCTTGGCATTCTTTTGATTGACACCTGTCAGTGATCTGGCACCCGCGTAACTATTTAATGTGGCACCCACACAGAAAAAAATGAGACCACTTGTTGATGGTGCCTCAGGGCTTTAACTAGATTGACAGATGCATTGCCAACAGATCCATACTTCCAGTTTTCGATGCAGTTGTGTCGTTGGCAGATCCCATATATAAATGCCGTATGAAGGGAACCAAGAGGCAAACAAATAATTGCGCTGACGTGAGTTTCTCAAGTGAAAGGTAGCTCCTCTGATCATAGCTCACGTTAGCTTGTTTGCTAACCCTACCTTGTTCGCAGAGCCCGCTGAATTACTTCGAAGTCGTCCAGCAGTCTCGATATACTCCACAAACATTGTGTAACGCCGTTTTACCAGGCCATAGCCCATACAATACGTTTGAAATAGTCTAAAAGTCATTTACCATAGGAGGACATACAGTATAACAATCTGTCTACCATGGCTTCAGCGGACGATAAATCCTTTCAACAGGAAGCTATGCTGCGTTCACTGCACCTCGTATTTATTAAATACGATTAGTTCTGCGTTCATTTAAAATGAGTCTTCTCATCTCTGTTGGTAATAATGTTACATTTTATATACACCGTAAAGCTCAATTATCTTACTAATGTAGATATTTGAGCTTTTTCTGTTTTTCTGGACTATGATACAACATGCAAAAATATTACCAAGCAAGCATACATTAAACTAATTTTGAAATCACTTTCCGCAGACTTGTTAGATAAAAAAAATAAAAAAAAGTTTTTTTATTTTTTATTTTCTCAATGTAAATTCCGTATATTCAGGACTGAAAAATGTGCATGAATAGGTAATGTGTTGATAAGTGTAGATTGTTATTATATAATAAGCCACAGCGAGGCAGTATACCCTAGTCAAAAAAATTTCAATCAACAGCAAGTGCAGTTGTTAACAAGGATACTTTTTATACAGTTTGGGATAGAATGCTACAAATGTTACATTTACATTCAGTTTGATTTTTTTGAATTATGTGAGCGTTACATCCCTATTATACATATATCAATCAATCAATCAAAGTTTATTGATAAAGCGCTTTTCATACAAAAATGCATCTCAAAGTGCTTTACAGATTAAAAACACATTAAAAACAGAAACATCAATTTACACACCCAACTCCCACCCCCACATATATTTACAAGTGCATTCAATAGACACCCATTCAGACACCCATCCAAATACACACACACACACGCACACACACCCCATTAGTGTAAATCAAATATTGTGCGTAATATAAGTAATATAAGTGCGTGAGTCAGGCTGAGTACAGATGAACCAGGTAAGGAAGCACCATCAGAGCGTCTGCGTCTGCGTCGGGAGCAGCACATCAGCTCCAGCCACCAGGCACCGAGCCAGTGCACCCAGAGGAGACGAGGCAGAGACACCTGACCTCCACCCGGCCACCCACAGGACAGCACCCAGCAGCCAGACCCGACAACCGCTCCCGAGGCAGAGGGCTCCCTCAGAGGAAACACTGGAAGAACCTAAATGTATAAATATATAATTCTCAAACCCCCTCCACCACAGTAAGATGGCGGTTTGAGGAGGGGAACCGCCACCTTATCGTGGTGTAGAGGTTTGAGAACCCGAATGAACCTAGGAGCTATGTTGTCTGGGGCATTATGCCCCTGGAAGGGTCTCCCATGGCAAACAGGTCTTAGGTGACGGGTCAGATCAAGAGCGGTTCAGGCCCTTATGATGCTGTCCTCCACTTGGACCGACCACTTGCAGGAGGAGCCATAAGGGACTGGTGCAAATCTGGGCAGTTTGGACTGCTGAATAATGATGGAGCTCTTGTTTTGAGCCAATCATATGGAAAAACAAATTACTTACACATTTTTCAACACTTTAAAAGTGCAGTAACTTTTTATGTGAAAAAAACCCAACAACTTGATATTAATGCATACTTGAATTATTGGATTAGTAACCCAGTGGCATGGCACTTTTGTTTTCCATCACAGCGGCCTCTATATGGCGCTTCAATATCAATTGCTTTTAGGGTTTCGTGCCAGAAACTTACTATAAGGTCAGATACGCACCAATATCAAGGGTTTTTTACACATAAAAAGTTACATAGTGCACCTTTAATTATGCAGACACCGTTGCCATGCTGTTCTCTAAATAGAAATTCACAGAATTAAAATTGAAAAGCATAACATTTAGGAAGTTTATGAATTTAAGTATATCTGGGAGGGTTATTTTACACTTGGAACTTAAGTTTGATGCTCATGTCAGAAAAAGACAAATCTCAATTTTTCAGGCCTATTTTTCAGGTATTTCGACTCAGGCTGCACTAGTCTGCATGCTATGATATTATATTGTATATCCAACTATTCAATTGTTTGAGCCAGGTCACAAAACCAGTCCTAAAGCCTTTGATGTCACTGTATAAGCAAATGATCAAAAACCAATGAAGTGGCATCATTGCACCACCATTCAAAAATATAAAATGATGACATTTGATGATTTCGTCACTTTATCTTTAGTCAAAAGAAAACATATTCAAGTGTGTTAATGGTCTTGCACTGTAATGTATCAGTGAGTACACAATTATACCAAAGAAGGTGTGAGGACCAGACCTGGACTCAGTGGTAACTGCAGAGTGCAGAGCTGCTCTGGGTCAGTCTGCATTCTCAGTGAAAATAACTAATTTATTGAATTCTTTACCACTGGAGCTTAAATCACAATCAAAGACTTTTCTCATTAAAGCTGAAGCTCTAGCTGAAGAACAACCAACAGTGTGAGCACTGAGCTGCATGAATGGACTGTGAAGTGACCAGATAATCTTCCCCTCTTTGTTTTCATTGTTGTATTGTATAGTGCCTTCTACTAACTTGTTTCTATCTTTCTATTTTTGTACTTTTTGTTAACACCTTGAAAAACCTTACCTGGAACAGAGGCTGCAAATTTGCGGGTGGCTAAAAGTCTGATCATAACATTGGTTACTCGGTTAGTGGCAATATTAGAGTCCCTGTCAAATAATAAAATAATAATAACAATCAGTATCAGAAACTAATCTCCTTGTCATATACTCAAGTGTTCTAAGCCAACAAGAAGACAAATGAAGTGAAAGGAAGCTGTGCCTTTAGTGTCAGATGTGCGCTTCTTTTTCCACTGTTGTGTTTGCCAGTGGTTTTGCTAGGGATAATTGTTCTGTCATTTTGACAGACAGGGTTGTAAAAAGTCTGTCAGGAGCTATTTTTATCCTTCATTAATTCATTTCTCATTATATACCTAGTGTTATACTGTATATGTAAGAAAACACAGGTAACCAGATAAATGGATTCCTGAACAGAATCATGGAACATGAATTTGGAAACTACATTGTGTTAAAACTTGTGTGTAAAACTCTCAAGAGATGACGATGGCTTGATTTTCAATCCTTCAAAATGAAAGACAGCCTTCAAAATTTTCTGTCAGAACTCAAAATATTCTGTCATTGACAGAGAATGTTCAGTTAATGTAACCTCTGGTGTCTGCTCACTTAGACTTATTACTATATCCAACTTGATACTGATGGTCCAATTCTGGTCAAACTACTCTTGAGGAAACAATAGTAAATGGTCTTAACTTATACAGTATAGCACTTTTCCACCTACATTCAGGCACTCAAAGCGCTTTACAACACCACTCATTCATTCACATTCTCATTTATACACCAATGTACGCTGACACTGGAGGCAAGGTGGGTGAAGTGTCTTGCCCAAGGATACAACGACAGTGTCCTCGTTTTCTTTTTAACTAATGTGTCATGGCCACTGAATGCAATGTATTTGGCCCACAATAACTAGGACCAGAGGTTACTGTAGGACAAAATGGCTCTGCTGTTTACCAAAAGGAAAAAAAAAGATTTAGTCACATGATGTGGCTTATGAATAAGGGCCTAAAAGCACCAACAATACTTCAAATGTGATCTCATTGGTGCTTTCTCAATTTCACTTAGGCCAATGTGACCTCTTGGGGAAAACACCTCACACCTCAGGCATCATGTGTAAAAGCACTTTCCAACAAACAAACAAACAACACACACACACAAACAAACACACACACGCGCACACACACACACAAACACACACACACAAACAAACACAAACAAACACACACGAACGCAGACACACACACACAAACAAACACACACACGCACACACAAACACACACACACGCACGCACGCAGACACACACACACACACAAACAAACAAACACACACGCACACACACAATTTTACACGCAATGTTAACAGGACTCAAACAAAACGATGATTTTTTTTCCCTTTATTTTAACAAATAGGAAAATAGCATTTATTGTATTCCAAAAGAAAAAACACTGCCTGTGTAGGGCAGCTTCACAGAGAACTGAGAGAGATGATTAGTGAATGTGGATATAGGTCAGTGGAAGCAGCCTGCAAGGCTCAGACAGATAAACATGTCTGCAGTCTGTCTGCTGTGAGCACGCCTAAACTAGAATCACAGACACAGTATGGGTTCAAAATGAGTCTGTATCAATGCAAAGAGATAACATGGTAACTGTTGTATGCTGCTACATGCAGGAGTCCTATTGTTGAGTTTATTTCAAAGCACCAGTGCCACCCAACAGGACACAGTTAAAAGTAGGTGTCTATAGTAAGTAGTAGCTGGTTCTATAGCCACATACAGTTATCTGAAGTCTATTGTGATGCACTGAAGAATGAGCACCATAATTGTCTGCAATAACAGCAAATGAGAGGTGTACGTATCCTACAGTTGAACCTACTGAACCTTTTGTATAAAATGTCTGCTTTTTGGCATTTTTACGTTTGATACATTTTGCAAGACTGTCATAAGAGCACAACTGATTCTCTTTTTCACTAACACAAGTGCACTTGAGACCAGCAGACCAAGCTTAATGCATTGTGGATGGGTAGAATAGGAGTCCGTAACCAGTCTGACATTCCACAGATTGATCAGGCTACAATCACACCATGTAAGTGACCATTGGCCTCTCAAAAAACACCACTGAATAGCTTAATGCACTGATTGAAATCATCTGATAAAAACATCTATATAAAGGCTACAAGCTTTGCACATGTTATTTCATGTCCTTATTGTTCTTTACTTTTATTCTGAGCATGTTACAATACACATGATTGAGTAGTAGTTAGCTGCCTGTTCACCTCTTGAAACAGTTAGCTTCTCTTGCTTCTAAAACCAACAGAAAATGTATTCAGTAGCAGCTACCGTAGAGTGTACTGAGATGAGAGAGTAGTACTTCACATCACATTTGCACCAATGAGCATAAGTTGAACATATAGGCCACTGGTTCCGCTGCACAATGACAGAAAAGTTCATAGAGCAATGCTTATAATGCGGTCATGCAGAGTGTGTAGTTTTGCTCTCTCGGAACCAAAACAGGGATATCTGGTCTGACGTCCGCGACCGTAGAATCACAGTTTGAAAAGAATATTATAAAAACAAAAACAGTAGGATCAAGTGACGTTTGTGAGATGGACAAAGGCATCCGCTTGAGCTTACAACAATGAAAGGCATACAGGCCAGAGGTGGGGAGTGGGGCTTGACAAGGCAATAAAGGCCAATATTGGACGCATTTTATATTATGCATAAGAGTTTTAAAAGAGCAATCAAAAAAGCTAAATGCAGAGTCTAAGTGTTTGGTTGAGACTTAGTGCTTTAATCAGGATTTTACCCTACAAAATTGGTCGTGACCCAAGCCATCTAAGGAGTTTTCTTTGAAATCTCATGATCAACGCATGGCAGAAATGTGACACTAAATAAAAGCACTGGTACAAGGTACAAAATGTTTGGAAGCTTAGTTTTGTGGACCCTGAAGTCTGGCTTAGTGGAAGTAATAAGGGATGCACCAATTCTTACAATCCACACATCAAAATTACTTAAACTCCAGTTTTGATTATTCTGAGTTAGCAGCTTATATACCTTGCCAGGTATAATAATTTTAAACACAATTTTAAAAAGTAATCCAACTGATAAAAGAAAGCAATAGGAGTTTCCCCTTTCCAGCTTGATAGGAAAACGCCATTATCTGTCTTTATAGTTTGGTCAATCACAAGAGAGCACCAAACAAATAGTCTGACTATGTGTTTTACGTGACTAGTGTCATAAGAACCAGCAGTGGCTGCAGGGCTGTACTAGACTACATCACCAAAAATGTCAATTACTTAATTATGTTAATTTTAATTATTGACCTCAAGGATAAAAATATACCAAATATATGTTTGTCGTTTACTATAAAAAATAGCAAATAATTGTGCATCAGCACTCAGCAGCAATGTGACACCACATTCTGTAATATACAAAAGGAGATTTATGTGAATGGCTCTATAAACAAGTCCCACGGTGTGTCAGGTCATGCCATTCAGACATTTTCTGAACCAATATCTGATATTGATATGGGATTGGTGCATCCCTAGAGGGACAGTTGAAGAACGTGACAACAGAGCACCAGACAACATAAGTACTGCGAGACACGCCTCTGCAGACCGACTCCTGTTGTGTTTTGAGTTGAAGGCCAGGAAATCCATTTGGATAGTTTTTTCCTGAGGTGACACAGTACTTGTAGTACTAGTATGGGTAACTCACAAGGGCCAGTTCAAAGTAAAAAGCAGTGGTAAAAAGGAAAAAACGAGAAAAAAGGGGAAGGACAGCAACTCTTAGTTCCCCTCAAAGTTCCGGTAGTAAGCACCTATAAGTGTCACATGGTGGTTCGGATTATCCGGCTGGGTCTGGAGCTGCGGTGCACCTTGGTGTGTTTTGAAAGATGGTCACTGCGGGCAAACTTCTTCTCACACAAAGTGCACTCATAGGGTTTGATTCCCGAGTGGGAGCGACGGTGACGGGACAGCTCGTCCGAACGAGAGAACCTGGGCACAACAATAGGGGAATTCTAGTGGAAAATTTCAATGTGTATGTTTTTACACATGTATAACAGACTAAATCACAATGACTAGGTGATCCATGCAAAGTTTGATCTTTTATTATTACAATCTATGCACAAAACCAAACTAATGAAACCTCAGGCCTTTTCATCAAGATCATATCAATTAACAAGACGTGAGGATGAGGAGGAAAACACATAACCATCATGGAGTACTGCTGACTTATTGTATATAGGAATGATACAAACAGACTTATCAATTAAAAGGTCAAACACATTACTTGTGTTTTAAGGTGCATTAGTAGTTTATAGTATTGCTTCACTCTTTCTAACTGCTGCTGTTGTTGCTGACATTATTATTATTATTATTATTGCATGACATTTTCATTGAAAAGGAGCAAATATAGTTTAATAAACGTACCTCCATCCACAGTCAGGCCAGCTACATGTGTATGGTTTTTCTCCTGTGTGACGACGGAAGTGCGCTTTCAGGTGGCTGCTCTTGGTGTACATCTTTCCACAGCCAGGGTGGGAGCACTTATGGACCCTCTCGGTAGTCGGTACTCTGGACATGCGGGGGGGTACAGCTTTCAACACACCGTTCCCCTGGCCCCCCAGACCAGTAACACCAGTAATCTCTACAGTCCTCATAGTGATGGGCAAGGGGGCGATCTTTACATACTTCTGGTCAGCTGTCTTGGCATCTCCGTTTAGAGATACCAATGTGGCTGTCGTTGCTGTGGCAGGGGGCACCTGAGGTGCAAGAAGAGTGACGTTCTGTCCGGTGGCGCCCTGTAGGCCCATTACCAGGTGGGTGAGCCATATACCACTGGGGGTACCAGGAGAAGATGCTGCAGGTGTTTGATGTTGGGTTAGGGATACAGGCTGTATCTGCAGGACCAGGGGAGCTCCTAGGAGCATTGGGGGGCTTACATTAGGACAGGGGGACACTGTGGCTGAGGGGGCAGGCTGTGCTGTAGTGGGGCTTGTGTGCTCAATCTTTGGGGTGACTGAAGTGCTTTGTGGGGTATTAGTCTCAGGTTCACTGACTGTCTCTGTGGGACTTGGAGGCTCTGCAGTAGCGGTGCATGGCAGAGGGGAGGCCTCCTCTTTTGGGGTGAGCAGCTCATCTTGGACAACATCCATCTTTTCCTTGAGGAACTCCTCAATATCCTCCAATGTGGGGGAGAAAGGAGACGGCAGGTGAAAGGGGAACTCTGGTAGCTTGGGTTCCTGATTTGAAGCTTCGTCCTCTCCTACAAAGCCAAGAAAAATATGTTACATTTTTTAAACTTGAGTTTTTTTGTACAGCAATTAGAATATTATATAATGCAGCATTCATCCTTATTCTCATGATATTTTATTTCAATAGATAAGTTTAATAAAAGTTTCTAAAATAATCATTAAGGTATATTTGACGGCACATTTTTCACCAGAACACAGTTAATACAATTAATGTACATTGTAATGTACGTATATGCGAGGATTTTTGGCACATAGGGTTTATTGAGTAGGAGAGTTCAGGGTGAAAGGCGGCGAAGAGCAGAGAGTGACATTCAGCAAATTGTCGCAATCTGGAATCAAACCCACAACACTGAGATTGAAACGGTTCTGTGTATGTTACAGCAGCCTTATCCACTAGAATCAGAATCAGAATAGAATTTATTGCCATTGTCAATGAAGGTTTCACAGACTAGGGATTTTCTTCAGTGTTCTCGTGCAACATGAAACATAAACTTGTAATAATGATAAATAATAAACTATGGAAAAAGGGTATAACAAATTATAGAACTATAAGATAAAGATAGAAAAATCTAATAAAATAGTAATTTGACACAATACAAGACAGCAGCATAAATGGTGACTTTACAGATGTGCATAGCGTAGGACAGGGTTGTCAATTGATTAATCTGGCCTGTGAGACAATTCCCAAATGACACTATTCATTTATAGTATAGACCTTTCTCAGTCATGTGACTTCGAATGGAATGCCGGCCAGTTGGTTGGCATTCCGCTGATTTGCTCCATCTGCTGCATGTTATTAGCCGTTCTTTACAATGGTGTTACTGGTCTTGACGCTCTCCAAGACGGTTCAGCACTTGAGTGGTCAGGTCAGACAACGATATCTGAACAAATGCTCGTTTGTCGGAGCTCAGGACCCGTCATGTGACTTTTGCTGCCCACAAGACTCTGATTGGTCAGAGCATAGAGATATAGCATGTTTTGATTTGAATTGCTTGCAGCAACTCATTGTTGCAACATAAGTTCCGCTAGCTGATGATGTCAGCTGAGAAAGGTCTATAGTGTGCAGTATCCACTAGGACAGGGGTAGGCCTCGTCAGGCCCAGGAGCAAAATCCATCCCTCATTCATAGAACTTTCGGCCCCCCATAATTGTGAAAAACATTCTTACACATACACAGAGAAAGGTCTCAGATAAGAAAAGGATTGAAAGTGCTTGATTTGAAAGGATTTACACAGATTTTGAATAGATTTAGACCATATTAAATGTATTTTAATGATTGCTAATGGAACAAGTAGGCCTTATTTCTTGCCATGGCATTTTTGACTCAATTTAAGTTTTTCTTAAGTTAAATTAATACTTGTTCCATTGTCAAACGCATTTCAAGACAGTCCAAACCCACTCATAATCAATAAATTCTCTAAATTCATTTCAGTCATTTCTCTTACACATAGAATAATTACTGAAAATGCCTCAGTTCCTTTTCCTTTCCCATCAAATCCCCATTAGGTCATATATACGATGCACAACACTGACAGTTGTAGAAAGTAGTGCTTTACTTTGGGCAACGATTGGGAGGTTTGGCCCCTGGTCCTTTGACGAAGAAGAAAATCGGCCCCCCATCCGGACAACTTGCCTACCACTGCACTAGGACTACACGCTGCATCAGTCTTTGGAGCATGGTCGTGCCACTTCCAATGTCTCAGAGGCTCCCACCGTGAGACCAGACCTCCCATCACCATGATCAGCTTTATTTCCAAAGAGATATGTGGGGGGGGACATGCGGAAGGAGGGAGACCGGATGGCGGTGCCCGAGAGATGGGCTCAGTGTGGTGCTAATGTGGAGCTAACATGAACATGATGAAAACAAACACTGCGCTGACAACATTGTGAAGAAACCTTCCCATCAAGTGCAGGAGACAGAAGGTAATGGATAAAATAAGTTTGGTCTCAAAGCAGCATGTGTAATAAAGCATTAACATGACAATGCTGCAGTCAGCTTTTGTTCACTGACAGTCTGAAAGGTGAGACTACAAACTATGGATGTCTTATCAAAGATTAAAGGGCGGCACGGTAGCACAGTGGTTAGTGCTCGTGCTTCACAGCTAGAAAGTCCCGGGTTCGATCCCCGGGCCAGGACGGGCCTTTCTGTGTGGAGTTTGCATGTTCTCCCGGTGTCTGCGTAGGTTTCCCCTACCACTAAAAACATGTACAACAGATCAGGATGAATGAGAGTGTGTTTGTGTGTATGAGTGTGGGACAACGGATGCAAATTAGCCCAAGGCTACAATCCGGAGTGGTGTACATGCATGATTCTCATGTGTGTTCATTAACATGCACTATCCCAACCAAATAAACAATAAATTAAATAAATTAAAAAAACAAACATAAATATACACAGTGATGAGCAAAAGTCACATTTCATTCTCAGTGGGACTTTCCTAGTTAAATAAAGGTAAAGAAAAGAGAAAAATCTGTCCTTGAAAAAAATGAGAAATAATTTAAACATGTTACAAACAATAATAATTTAATGAAAAGTCTGTTGTTCTCACTGACCTGTCTCGGTTTAAATCCAGGTTAAAGACTCATCTGTTCACACTGGCTTTTAACACCGAGGGCCAGGACTGTACCACTTTTTCGGGTTTTAGATATTTTAATTGTTTAATTGACATTTTCTCCCATGTGGTTTTAAGGGTTGTTCCTCGCCGTGGAGGAGGATCTAAGGATGTGGGATATACTAAGCTTGTTATGTCCGATTTACTTATTTATGGGACATTACATGTGGTTGTGACTTTTCATTTGTGTGTGACTTGTCTGTTATTGATTTGTTTTTGTCCATACCGACCTTTGAGATGACTCCTGTTGTGATATTGGGCGTTACAAAAAAT
>OMNZ01002812.1:5988-19408 GCA_900303255.1 Lesueurigobius sanzi | reverse complement strand
AACAGTTTATTTTTCTGCAAATGTGTGAATTTACAATATACTTAAGAAGGACAAAACACATTCCACAATAGAAATAAATCAGATTTAGGGCCTTTAATTGTTTAATCTCATTATTAGATCAGGGACATTTGAGTAATTTCTGTTTCATTATGATTTCAAAAGAGTAAACTCAGATCTTTGACAATAAATGGCTTTGCACAACCACTAACCATGAGTTGAATAAAATATTTTTGTGTTATCATTCATAGTCTATGAAAAATAGCCAAAGGGATATGTAATTTTTTGGCCGGAACTGTATATAGCACTTTTCTACCTGCTTTAAGCTCAAAGCAAATTACTGTACATCAATGAACTACTCATTCAGTCACACTCTCATTCATACACCAGTGTACGCAGACGCTGGGGGCAAGGTGCTGAAGTGTCTTGCCCAATGACACTATGAAAGTGTGCACCTGCAGGATTCAAACCGCTAACCCTCCGTTTACAAGACGACCCGCTCTACCATTTGTGCCACAGTTGAATGTGCAACACTAAAGTCAATTGTTGGCTTATTTTTTACTCATCCTAATTAGTCATTGTCTTTTGTAAATTAAATTAAGCTGAAATACACGATAACTCCATAAAAAATCCATCTGGTTAAATGCGACTTCAACCTAAAAGCTGTTAACTATTAAGTGTCAGTCTGACTAACTCCTAATGACCAATCAGGCTTTTCTCTCAGTGTTGAGACAGTAAACCCCTCACCATTTCGCTACTCTTGCACTCTCAACTTGCCTCTAGCCTGACAAATTACCACTCGTCCTGCTCTCCCTCCACTAATTGCTCATGGAAGTGACAGTGTTTGGGTAGAAGCTGAACTCTCTCCCTGTCCCGGATCATCCAGGAGAGCTGTAATTACTGATGCGCTAGTACTTCTTTTTAAATTGAGGATTTTAATTGCTTTGTGGACATGGACTGTAGTCAATCCAAGAGGCTTTAATGCATGAGAGGAAAAGTCAGGAAAGGTCATTCGGTTGTGGTTTTATAGAGAAACATCGAACACTAACGACCAATTAGTAGCTTATTTCACACACATCCTGCTTGCAACATTTATGGATATCTTATTATATGGTAATTCCTTGGTAATTATAAAAGTATTCTTAAAAATGTATATCTTGTCCAATGTAAGCCTTAGATTGGTTAGTACTTTAGAGCAGTGATTGTCAACTGGTGGGTCAGGGAACATTTATATTAATATTTACCTGCTGTGAGAGCACAAAAACATTCTTGAGTCTTTTGAATTAGTTTGATCATGATTTCAGCCTAATCTGATTATTTTGTAATCATTCCGCAATACTTTGTAGGAAAACACACTGGCTGTGTCCAAATGTCCACCCCTAACCCCAAACCACTCATTTACTATAGTCCCGCACTGTATAGTACACTATAGTAGACTGTATAGTAGACTATAGTAGACTATACAGTGGACTCATTTTGTTGGCAATTCGGACACATCCCTCTTCACTACTTTCTCCTGATCACGTGATCCAAGCACCGAGGGGAGCAGCGTGTCCGAAATTACAACAAATGAATCTGCTGTTGTAGTAGTAACTCCGCTAATAATGGATTTCTGTGAACAAGACCAACTCAATTCAAGAGACAAGTTATTACATAAGTCAGACAAGTTTTACTCAACATGGATTTTACATTTATGAAGAAAACGGCTTGGATTGTTGCACTTTGCCAGAGAAGAGAAACTATCGATCTCAAGCTAAAGGTAAGTAGCAAACGTTAGCAACTTTTCACCACAGCGGGTTATATTTAAGGGGTTTTACTCATGAATAATCCACAACACACCACTAAAGCAGCATTTTGGACAGTGTCGTTCACCGTTCATCATGTCGAGTCCAGTCGCTGTTGGCCATGTTATCGGCTGTTTACGTCCGACGTTCGCAGTGCATTGTGGTCTATATTCAAGATGCATTGTGGGAAATTTTGAGCGCGCTACATTTTTCTCTCTGGACATTCGGACAAAATAGCGTGTCTACTATATAGTGCCCTAGGGAATAGTGTGGACATTCGGACACAGCCACTATTTTACATTATTTACAGAACAAATTTAATTCTTGTACAGTCGGCTTATGATTAGATTAATGGTGGTTCCCAGCACCGTACAAGTTCAGAACCACTGCTTTAGAAAACCTTCTTTATTGTCTGGGATAACTCCGGTAACATTTTCTTCCTACATTTTCAAGAACTGTTATGGAAATGTGTCCCCAGCACTGTTTTTTTTAACATGCTTTGTTCAGTATGTTTGTATGAGCTAAATACGGAGACAAGGTGATAAATAAAAGGTGATGATTATTTCCCTCTAGCGTGATTCATAGTTACCTTCAGGGTGTCAGATTCTATTCTTGCAGTGCCACCTGTTAGAATGGCCTCTCCGAGCATTCTGTGTGTTTTTCTATGTTCAGGAGCTGAACCGTTGGACCGGATTGTATTCATTCTGATAAGGAAGAGTCCAAGCAAGAAGCCGACAGCTACACCAAAGGCCATGCCGGAGAAGTATGGACCTAGCGGGAGGATGAAGTATCCGTATGAGAGCACACCGACACAAAATAAACTCATGTGTGGAAGTGGCGTTGTCAAAATCGGGGCCTCGTCCGGGATCTGGGGTAGATAGGGCGTTTTTTGCTTCTCCGTGACCGATATTTGCAACACATCACCGTCGGAAAATACTTCTAGGTCTTCGTCCCTTTGGTGTTGTCTTTTATGAACCGGACATGTCCTGTGATGGTGTTTGACGGGTGGCCATTCGAAAACATTTGGAAGCTCCTCTATTCTTTTCGCGCTCCTTCCTGGAGACTCTAAAAGACTCGAGTCCGTGCTACCGTCCTGGGCCATACTTCGGGACAAGACTGGTTGACTTTTCCTCTGGTGTTTGGGACTACCCCCGCTCTCCTCTCGCATGATCTTGTGAAACATGCTGCTGAGGGAATGCTCTTGAACCGCCTCGGAAAACTTCCTTTTGGTGTCTTCGAGCTCCATTTTGAAGAAGCTGCCTTTCGAGCCATCTCCACTAGGGGACAGTGCGCTCGGGGACGGCGGGGCAGTGCGGGAGTCCCCATTGCTGCGGTTTTTCGGTTGGGTAAGCTGCTTCCACAGGTGTAGGTTGAGTTTAGAGTCAGATTTCGATTGCGATATCTCGGGCTCGGATCTTGAGATTTCTGTGGAGATGGATTTGACGAGATTGAGCAGAGGTTTTGGCCGGAGCGTTGCGCCTTCCTTAATTTCCAGTTCGGAAAGAGACTTGACCAGGTTTGAGAAAGGCCGGTGCGTTGGTGACGAGGGGCCAGGGGAGAGAAAGCTAGTCCTTGAGGAGTTCCCGAGACAATCCGGGGTCGACGGGGACAGCGGGACATTGCAGGGCGGAGCGTTCAGCAAAAGATCGTCATTTACGGAAAGTTGGCGTTCCCTGGTCAGAGATATCGACGGGTAGTCCTCATCCAGGGAAAAGATGAGCTCGCTGTCGTCCAAACTGTCCCAATCCCCCTCTGTTCCCGTCAGCTGGATGACTACGCCTCGCGGGACATGTCTCTTGGTCCCGTTGGCGCCGGCACCTTTGGGAGACAGGCTGGGTAAGGGCGCGGTGTGGGGCTCCCGGTGGACCGCTCTTTCTCCAGGTTCATTTGGTCCACTCGCCGCCATTTTGACTTTACATGGTATAGTCAAGACATCGAAGAGTTACTGGAAAGAAGAAAGAAATAGTCAGTTATGGGGATGGTTGTTGTTGCAAGTGTAATGCTATCCCCAGAGGACAACATTAATATTGGGTGAGGAAAAATATCCACCGGAAAAAATGGTGCATTGTTACGTTTAAAGGCTTAAGATCTTTGAGTCAGCACTTGGTGTTATTTGTATGTAATAAAAATGTCATATAGCGATTTCTTGCTTCATTGGGCTTTCAAAGCACTTTACATCAAGAAACCATTGACCCATTCACATATACATTTATATTGTGCAAGGAGCCAGTGGAGGCAAGACGGGTGAGGCATCTTGCCCAAGGACACAACAGCACGGTGTCATGGGGGAGCATCTAAACTACCTTAGAATTATGTTCCATTGGGGCGGTCAACTAGGGCGGCACAAGTAATCGCAATCAAATTAAAATCTCAACTTGAATGGAGTGGGAACGAGTACCCTTTTTCAAATCATCAAAGGATTTCGAAAGTGCAATTTTCTTTTGATAAAATATTTTTGTCAACGTGAGAACCCTCGACTCTATAAACATGTTCTTGATAATAGGTCTAGCATAATAATACGTACATAACACTTAAATAGCATACTCACAGAATACTCACAGACGCCTGCCGTGCGGATTGAAATGTATCTCCATTTTAAAACATCAATCGCCTGTGACTAGTCAGAAAAATCACAATTAAGTCAACAGAGAAACTTTCAGAGGGTGATGACATTTGAGCATACATCCATAAATTTACATTAAGCCCTGGTGAATCCGAACCAATGCCAAACACCTCTCCCATGGCTGTCGCTCCACATACCGAACCCCGTTAGATGACTGTATAAATAGAAAAGCCATGTTACCCCTAGATGTGACACAAAGTAGGGCAAGAAGCATGAGTTGAGGCATCAAACCGTATATGAAATGCCACATGAAAACAGATAGGACCATGTTTGAAGTTACAATATTTTGACGTATGTGCTACTAAAGCTCAATCTGGCTAATATGTGGCATAATATTTGTCATTCTGTTCTATCCACTCTGCTAATGAACCGAAAGCCACAACCTCCCTCACTTCAAAAGCTTCTTAAGAAATTCTTATGTAATGCAGAGATGAATTGTGAGGGGACTTCAAAGAAACCCCCATGTGCAGGCGGCATTGCATGTATTTTCTTAAAATTGAAACACCACCACTGCCTGACTTGTCAATACGGCTGCATCGCAAAACGCTGTCATTATTTTGGCAATAAAATCTATAAAAATCTCTATAAAAAGCTTCTGTTTCAACGTGGTTCCTATACTTGTTTTTCTGTTTACAAATGATGAAAGAGGGAGCAAGTGAATTGTTTAGTTTAAACATGCTAGTTTAGACCTCTACTACAGTAACAAGTTTTAAAATGTATGTGATTCTTGTAGTAGTTTAGCAAAATTTCAGTTTTCTCTCCAATATAAATGCCTCGAAATGTTACATGTAAACACTGTTATGTTTTTTTCCACTTGAAATACCGTTATGTAGTAGCATGCTGGGCCGTCGACAGACTTGTTGGGGCCCAGGGAAAGAAGGGTTCATATGGGCCCCGCCTCCCCCATTTTCTATCATTTTTATTTGAAAATGAGACCCCCCTCCCCGGATCCTGGGGCCCAGATCAACTGCCCCCCCTTGTCGACAGTGCTGCTAGCGTGCGAAAGAGCTGGAAAGAGCATGGATGTAGCACACTAAGCACAACGCTGGGATGTATCACAACGACGCGCCGGCCGGTCTGTATCCCCCCCCCCCCCCCCCCCCCGTCTCTGTGGGTCAAGTGCCCTGCTCCCTGAACAAGTTAAACCCCACCTCGCTGGCCGCACGCGTTTACGTAACTGTATTATGCAGCGTTGTGTGGCACTATTTCAACCAATTCCACAGCAGCTGGTGGATCCTGACTAATCTGCTCTCGCCCAAAATGGACGGTGGGGAGATAAAGCTCGCAGACGCACACGCGGGCGGCTTTCAGAGCTTCATCAGAGCTTTGTGCCACACTGGAAGCGGAGCCAGGAGAGATGTGGTGCCAAAATACATATTAATATAATCATATGAAAGGTCATGTGTGTTGTGAAAGATTTCTATGATTAAGAGTGACTTGACGTAACTTATTTACGCGCCACTGTTTATTCTTCTGTTATTAAAAAGTCTGATACTGAAAATGTTTTAATTATTTGATATTTTTTACTCAGTGGATCAAAAGACACGCTCATCCAAAATGTAGTTGGCAGGCTGGAACAATACAGAATTTATAGACTTAAACGAGCTATACATAGAATACAAAATTATACATATGGAGCAATGAAAATGAAATATTTTTCATGGGAGCTCCCTCACTATGTAGATCTGTCTTCTGTTTTGTGATGCTGTTTTTTTTTTTAATTTATTTCCCCCTCAAAACATTATTGGTGAGCAGGTCAGCAGCATGGAAACAGCAGTGTTAATTTTGATATTTTAACATATTTTAATATAGTTTTTCTTTTTAATTTTAATCTAATTTTAGTAGATGACAATTCCATCTAAATTTAGTCAAAATTTTGCCTATATACTAAATTAATTTTGTCAACTTTACATTCATATTATTGTATTCATATTGTTGTTCTGTGCTTCATGGAGCTTCTCCCACAGAAACAAAGCACAGACCTGCTCCTTTGGCTGTTTCCTTTAAACTGAAGTTCACATGGTCTTAATTAGTTGACAAAAACATTGTTCTTTAATTTAGTTTTAATCAAATTTTAGTCAGCAAAAATATTATTTTGACAACAATTATTCCAAAAGTTAATAGACAAAAGGGTTTCTTACAGATGTAAACCTTAGTTACAGAATATAATGAAAATGTATAAACATTTTTAAAGCCATCCATTTATCCATTTTGCTATTATTCTATTTAGTAAATTATTATTATTATATGTCTATTTTGTTATATTTTTAAGATAATTTCAACTCGGTTTGCTGTGTTTAAAAGATTGTCTTTGTTGTATTGTGGCCAAGTACGGAGGCGAAAGTGCTGACTCCCACTGCTGGTGCAAAATAATTTTCATCGGAGATCAATAACCTTTGTCTAAGTGTTGAAAACTGAAATGATTTGGAAAATAGCAGAGCCTATTAGCGTGTGTCAGATATCGATTAGCTATTGCAGTGAAGAACTGATCATGCTTAACCCCAAGAAAGGTCACTCGTCTTTAAACAATTAGATTCGCAAAACGAATGGAGCTGATCAATAACTGAAGTTCGGGAACAAAAGAACAAAAATGGACTAAAATGCAGAGGATTAGATGAGGCTAACAATGGAAACAAGGCAAAGAAATGAGTACTTCTAGTTTCACGGTGGCTGCTCAGTCCAGTGATCCGTGAAGCTTTTATCAATCAATTGAGAACCGCAAGATTGAACAGAACTGAAAATAGTCTCAGTTTAGCACCTTGGGGTGCACCTCACGGGAAACATCTTTGATGCCCAAATTACATAGTTAATGTCAGATTTCGTCTTTAATCTAAAGTGCAAGGGCAGGGATGTGTTTGTCTTAAAGGTATGTAGGATGTTTTTTGCTAATATTTTCCAAACATCACTGATCTGTGTCCCCAGCAGTGTTGCTGAGTAACCGATTACTCTACTGTAGTTATTTCTTTTTAGTAACAGAGCAATGTAACGGGATTACAATTTCAAAACTGGTAATAATTAGATTATAATTACTTTTTTGTAATATTTTGAGCTGATAACATTAATTTTCAGATTAAGGCCTGCAAAAGTCGAATACAGCTGATGTACATTTATTTTATGAAATATACAGTTATTGATTTCATTTTGTTTTAAGCAGTAAATATTATTCAATCAGTACAGCCAAAGATTTACACTTCAATAAAGTTCATTCCAAATCTCTGAGCAGCTGCTTGATCCTTTTTATAAACCAAAGAAACTAGTAACTAGTAATCAGATTACTTTTAAAATAAAGTAATCAACAAAGAAACAATACTTTAGAAAGAGTAATCAGTAATCAGTAATCAGTAATGGCGACCAGTAATCAGGTCCCCAGATGTGAGGTATGGACCGATATGACCGATACCGATATGAGGAACTCACCAAAAGGCGAGTTGTGGCAATAGCACTTTTTATAAACGACTAACAGTACATGCTATGGAAACTGTCTTTATGCATTGTGGAACTTTTTATGTAAATAAAAAAATTGTATTCGGGCATATTTGACCTTTTAGTGACCCAGTGGCTGTATGGGTGCAGCATGGCACCTTTACTTTTCATCACAGCACCCTTTATGGGGCTCTATGGTCATTTTTTAGGGTTTCTTGTAGGTTTTCTCTGCTGATAGAACCGTCTCCATGGAAATGGAGAGAAAAAAAAAAAAAGATCCTGGAGCATCATAACAACTGCTGTGATGAAACAACCCACACACCCACTGGGTCAGTAAAAAATCAACTGTGCACTAATATCAAGGGTTTATTCCAGCATAAAAGTTCCACAATGCATCTTTAAATTAATTGTTAGGACAACAATATGGGCATACATATACAGTAAGATAAGCATCTTTTCTGCAGAAACTTACTTACCTACCTTAGGTTGGAGGTTTGGGCAATGGTCACTCTACAAACTCTCATATGTTTTGCTATTGTTTCTTGTAAACAGGTTATTCAGCCCGAGAAAGAGCATGGGGTCAATAGTGCGGTGGAAATGAGAGCTCCAAAATGCATATTCAGGAAGTCAGAAATATGTATAGCAATTGCAAATAGTGTGTTACTCAAAATACAAAATGCAGAGCGAGCTGAATGTACCAAGTGTTCGTGTGACAGTAGCACCAGAGCAGCTCACATCTGCTCCCAGAAAGTATCTCTGAAAACTATTTACATTCTTAAACAGTCAGCGGATCACAATAATAGTTTCAGCAAACCTTCTGATCAAAAACTAACACTAACCATCCCGGATTAAAATTAATGCTGGTTTTTTCAGTGAATTCTGACAAATCACGATCGGATTAGAGGCTAAACCAATATTTGGAGGGTGTGTGCAAGCCCGCCTCTCGCACAAAGTTATTAGCTGAATAACGCTCTTTCCAATAGGTTTTAATTGATGTGCGATGTATGTAGTAATCCTGTGTTGTATGCATTACATTTTTAAATAACTCTTGCTACTAATTGCCATACATCCAAAAGTAAAAGGAGGGATGTCATGTGTGACTGTGGGCTAATTGAAAAGGGAAGAAAATCCACTGGTTTCATTTGTGTGGACGACCTTCTGAACCAAAGTTGAACTCAGATTAAAGTCTAGACAGAGCAGATGTTTGTTCAAATTATGGCCCCTGCTCATGCACTGCATTGCATTACTATTAATCAAAAATACTATATACTCAGATATACAGTACTTTTTACTCAAATATGCTTTTATAATCCACTGACGGATGACAAATTTAATTCCATAACTAGGATAAAAATGGTCACAGAGACTTGAAGTCAAATTGACTAATGATCAATATTGTCATAACAAAGTATAGCTTTGGTTGTGGCTTATAACTTTGATATTTCAATTTTATCACTTTTGTCACTTCAATGAAACCAACCCAGTCCACATGCAAGGATGTGCTAAGTGAATTGTTGACAACTGTCTGTCTAATTCAGATGCATGGGATATGTCTGATGACAGTTGAACATCTTCATCTCACATGAATGATTTGCATTTAGTGGAGCCGTAATCAAAGAATAATGAATTTATAAATTCATAAATCAATATATTTTATATTATGCCTGTCTATAACATTTGAAAATGATCCACATCCACTTTCAAAGGTTTTAAATAGATTATAAATAGATATTGAATTCCATGCTTGATGTTGTTGTTAAATTATGACATAGCCAGAGCACTTAGGCAAAAGTAGCATGCACTGTCACTATAGAGCAGTATAGAGCCCTGGTTATTAGGTCAAGTGTACGTCTATGAGTGCACTGAGCTGTAAATAACAGTCCATTCACAACGATTACACACAGACGTAAAGAGAAATAAAAGAGGCAGTAACTTACCAATAATACCAGAGGAGAGGTGCGCGACCCGCTCTGGAGCTGTCTTCAGAAAACTGTGTCTCCATTAGCGATCCCCGTGCACTGATGCTCCGCCCCCTCTCTCTCTCTCCCTCTCCCCCTCTCTCTCTCTCTCTCAACCCGTTAGTCAGGGACCTGCTCCTCTGCATCCAGCGGCGCGCGTATCCAGATGTGCCATGTGCAACGGAGAATCGTAGCTATCCAGAGAGTGATTAGGAAAACCATGGCCACGCTGCCTGCTAATCCAGATTACAGCCCCAACATCCCACATACACACATACTGTCAATGTACATTAACACTGATGCACAAGCCTGTTTTAATTGTGCCTACTTGCAACTGTAATAGACTGTTTCTACGAGTGATTCCAGCAGATTATTCCATTCATCAGTACAAGTAGATAACAGTATGGTGACCGGACGGATTGCACCCAATAACACACTGCAAAGGTTTTAAGCCTACAGAAGGGCACCACCAGTGCTTCATTTGTAAATCCAGATTTTCATGAACACTTGTGTACGGGGAGGATTTTATGGGGGAACAGCCCAAAATAATTGCATATTTAAAAGTTGTTGGAGTATTTTATTTCCCGGATCCAATAAAGCTCAAAATTCCGATTTCACGGAATGCGTTCCCCCAAAAGCCGGATCAAATTAAGCACTGGGCACCACAATCTTGAAATTGAAATCTAATCTTGCGATTTTTATGACAGGCTGAACATCTTTTTATTTTATGAACTACACGCTCCATACACGCCAAAACAAAGAAACCACAAGTTAATCTGATTTATAATTATAAACACTATCATTAAAATATACTTATTTGTGTGACTGTGTTTGGTCCAAGTTCTTAAAATGGTAATTAAATGCTGCCCTCTACTGTCCTGACTGTATTATTGACCATTAAAATAAAAAAGAAAGAAAGAAAATGAATATGCATGACGTCATCAAAAGTATCAATATTAGCATGAAAAGTATCGCATCGTGCCGCACAATATCACGATATATTGGAAAATTGATATATTGTCACACCCCTAACTTACGCACACGTCCAGTGGCAACAATCGAGAGAAGGCTGACATATGAACTACCAAACTAATGTGAGAATTTCATGCATTTAAGAACATGTTTGTAGAGGCGTAAAATATAGGCTTTGACCTATAATAAGATCCTATGGAGACAGAATATGTTGCTGATTGCAAAGGAGCAACAAAGAATCCTATGAGAAAAACCTGAACTATGGCAGCTATTCTGATTTGCTAATTGCAACCATTCAAATTGCAATTTCGATTTATTGTACATCCCTATAGCAGGGAGCGCTTTTCACAAAATGTCAGAATGCTCCAATCAGCATCTCGTCTTATGGATTGGCTATGGATGATTGATTTTCTTGCTACACGATCCTGCAGAACTGCCTTCACTTAAATACAACTGTAGCAGACTGACACACAAGTTGAGAAATTGCTATAACGAGACAAACGTGTCAGAATGAGAGTCACTTGCAAAATTGTTGTAAATGCAGACTGCAACTGACTACTTTTTGTTTTTATGATGTGACTGTCACATATGGCATGAACAAAGCCGCGAAACAAAACCCCAAAAAAGATCAAAATCATTCCATCGTTCTACTCTGAGCGACGGATATGTTTGTGGGACGTGCTACTTTCGTGTTTACACCTATTGTCAAATTCTGGCTCCTGCGCCTTTAAACAGTCTATGAGCAGGTTTATGGAGCATGAAATACATTTGTGACTCTAAAGGGGGGGAAAAGAACGCATCCGGCCTTTCTCAGTACCTCCATGTTGGCCCATATAATGCACACTGGAAGTCCTAGAAATGACAACATGAGGAAGAGGGCACTGCAGCTGGGCCAGGAGACAAATAAACCCCATCCATCACTGACTTAAGCAGCTCACTGATCCTCCTATCTTTGACCTGAAGCCTGGACAAGGATATTCACTGTGTGTCTATAGGCCATCCATTTCCACAACAGGGAGTTTTAGTTCGTTTGAGCATTTTCTGCAGTTTAGTACATGCGTCAGTGAAGCTTTTTGGGTTTCTATAAATAGCACAGTCATAATGTTAAAGTTAGCCAGGCGAGCCAGCCACTACTTTCTTTCTTTGCTATGGCAGGAGTGTCTGGGACTATGATCAACGCCATTGTGTGATTTTAGGACCTCTCATATTATCCCACTAAAAGCAATTAGTGCTTCACCTGTTTCTGTTTCTCACTTCTCCGGGGGATTTTCATATGTTCTTTTAAGCTACTTTGTTTGTTTTGATACTGAGTGCTTAATCTGCCTGTCAGTCACGTTAATCAGAACACTAGATACCAGATAATTGTATATAAAATGAATTGTGGAAAAATGTCCCGCTCCCACACCTCAAAACCATGCTTCACACTTCACTCTCCTTTCTTGAAATCCGTGTGCCCTAATCCCCGTCATAAAACCTCTCCACACACCTCTCTGTACATTTAATCACTACTTTACATATGAACTGAACCTACACAGCATTTACATAAGCTATATTTAGCTGATGATGATGATGCATATCTTTATGTTCTGCCATGCTAATTACACAGTCATTACTTGACTATGAGGGCTTGGGGTGGATTTAAGAGAACTCTCGAGGCCCGGGGGGCGCCTCATCTCTCCCTCCTACATGGTGGATGCTAAGGTCTGGTGAGTGGGAGAAGGGCTGCAAAATGTTTAATTATGAGCGAATCTTAAAACTACAATTCTCTTCAACATGTTCTGAAATAAATTTGGATATGTAAGCTCTCCTCATTCCAGCAAAAGCTTCCACTGGGTGATCCCGGACATTATATTGACTCCAGTATAAAGTCAAAAAATGCAACTTGCACTCTCTGGTAGCTGTAAATTTTCTTTTTTTTAAATAACCGTAGAATTTTTCAATAAAAAAAGCTAAATTTCAACTTCCTAAATCCTAATGCACCATGCGGTCTGTGTAAGCACAATTGCCTATTGCATTTCATCATCAAATATTAACTTTCAATCATTCCTTAAATGGGCATTATGTTACTTTATAATTTGAACAAAACCCCTTTATATTAGTATGTATTTGACTCTATGGGTAGGTTTCTGGTACGAAAATCGATATCACGATATAGGAAAGAAATATCACGATAATGATATATTTGACGATATAATTGACAACAGATTAAATATTTCAAAATCCCAGCTTTACGCCTGTTGGGAATTTCATTTTGTCTTTCTTTTAGTACCATGCTAATTTCCTTGCAAATTTGATCTACTCAAGCAACATACATCCTTCAATTAATTATACATTTTAAGCTCCTGCCCCTAAAACCTCGAGTGCACATGCTAATTATATCGCACTCACAACGATACAGCTACTGGACACAGCTACGGGACTCGTCGGCCTGGGAACCATCGAGCCCATCCGTCCATAGGAGAGGATCCCTTCCCCAATGTTCTTCTCCTCAAGGTTTCTCCGTTTTGTCCCACGTGGTTTTCTTGAGTTTTTCCTTGACGCGGGGGAGGTTCTAAGGATGTGTGGGTCTAATGTGGACAGTGGTGTTAGTGAGAGGCACTGTCTCAGCAGCTCCTCCTTTACACCATATCAACCACTATTGTAACCATTTTTACCCATAGAAA
>OMNZ01002802.1:3171-17473 GCA_900303255.1 Lesueurigobius sanzi | reverse complement strand
GTGAAAAGCACAAGTACAAGTAAAACATACAAATTATAGGTACTTTTACTTTACTTAAGTACATTTTATGATGAGTACTTTTTACTTTTACTTCACTACATTTCGGAGCCTGTATCTGTACTTTCTACTCCAGTACATTTTTAAAGTTGGGTTAAAAGTAAAAGTACTTTATTTTCATAGTGGCTTCTGTACGACGGTCTGGTTCAGTCCCAGTTTAGACTTGGTTTAGTGGTTTACTCGTTTAGACCTTGTTTAGATCTGGTTTAGTCCTGGTTAAGACCTTGTTAAGACCTGAGATAGTGGTCTACTCGTTTAGTGCTGGTGTAGTCCTGGTTTAGTCCTGGTTGAGACCTAGTTTAGACCTTGTTTAGACCTGAGAGAGTGGTCTATTCGTTTAGTGCTGGTGTAGTTCTGGTTTAATCCTGGTTGAGACCTAGTTTAGACCTTGTTTAGACCTTGTTTAGACCTGAGAGAGTGGTCTATTCGTTTAGTGCTGGTGTAGTTCTGGTTTAATCCTGATTTAGTCCTGGTTTAGACCTAGTTTAGACCTTGTTTAGACAAGTTGGTGGTTTACTCGTTTAGTCCTGGTTTAATCCTGGTTTAGACCTGGTTTAATCTTGGCCCAGCCCTAGTTTATATCTGGTTTAATTCAAAGGATTAAAAGCAAAACCTGCATTTGTCTACTTTTACTTTTTACTGATAAATTACATTTTACAGTGGATACTTTTATAATTTTACTTAAAGGGACTCTACGGAAGTTAAAATAAAAAATATATATATATTTTCCACCTCCTACATGCTCCAGCAATGTCCCGCGTGTACTGCGAGCCCACACCTATCCCACTCAATTGCCGCTATAAGCCTGCACCGTCACTCTAAAGTTGTGTGTTCGGGCCGAGGCAGCAGTCATTCACCAGCTTAACATGGAGACTGCAGTTACGCGGACGGCCAGAGGTGGCAGTAACGAGTATGAAAATGATCAAACTCCGTTGAGTCCCTTTAAGTAGAAATTTTATCTGATACTTTTACTTAAGTACATTCTTGGTCCTGTATCTGCACTTTTACTTAAGTAAGAATATTGAGTACTTCTATCATCACTGCCACTTTCTACAAATACCAGTGTCATACTTCATAAATGATAAACAGATATCTAAGTTAAAATGACTGGAATTGAGAATATTTCACTGTAATTTGAGTAAATATTTCAAGTTAAATTTGATTTATCATACATTTTTCCAAGGTCTATAAGAAATTGCATCTTATTTTAGGTGCAAAAAGACTTATTTACCTGTTCCAACTGCAGAAATACCTGCTCAAATCAAGCTAAAATACAGTATGTCTGATTTTTACATTAGTTTATCCAGTCTGGGGTGTTTTTCCTGGACATTTTAAAGAAATTGACACATTTCTTGAGTTTTTGGTTGATGATTTGTGCAGTAATATTCCCCAAAATCATCTTAGGGGCCAGAGGTTCTATGCTGGGGGGCCTGGCGTTGCCTACCCCTGCTCTAAAGTGTTTGTGTTCTCTGTTTATAGTGAAAAACAAACACAATTTAAACTAAAAAGCAGTAAAAGACCACAGCAAAGACTGAAACATATAGAGCAAACCGTGTAATTTTGTACAAACTTATTATCATAGGTAGGTAAAAGACTGCAGGCTCTAAATGACACCTCCCGATAAGAATACATCGAAACCAATTACACGCTGTGAACGAGCAGCCAACGCTTTCTCCACCTGTGAAACACTCACGCGCTGTGACAGGTTCAGCCAGTCTGCCCCAGAGCGGGCCGTGGCACGCACCGGCCGGGACACACAGACACCGAGAGAGGAGGAGATGTTCCTCCCAAGCACAGGCCCATCTTTTATTTATGACCCGCAGGAAGTCCTTCAGCGTGTCCTCTAGATGATACCCAGGAAGCAACACTCCGTCAGGCGGCTCTCGCCAGTCACTCGGACCGCCCCGGTGACAAGGGCGCGGTCCGGGGGCTTTGTGAGCAACGGAATAAACGTCAAGTCGCGTAAGTTTGATTTTGTTGTTTGCTCCCGCAGCGCCCCCGAGGTTCACCAAGATGCCCACGGATCAGATCGGAGTGTCGGGAGGGGTGGCGTCGTTCGTGTGCCAGGCCAGCGGGAATCCCAAGCCGGTCGTCTACTGGAACAAGAAGGGCAAGAAGGTCAACTCCCAGCGTATCGAGGTGGTTGTCACAGTGCACGGTTCAATGGGCGAGCAAAACCATATAATCTATAAATGTTTGTTCTGTTGCAGCGCCGAGGGAGCTTGTGTTAGATCGTAGACAGGAACAGTAAATAACCTTGAACGATAACTGAGCTATTACAATAACTTTGCTTTTAGGAGGAAATTGCACAGAATTTCCCAAAGCAAAGTCTACAAGCAGCGCCCACAACAAGTTTTTCATTCATTGTTACCAAAACTGTACATCCATCCATCCAATTTTTTATTGTCACATTTTAAAATCACTGGAATAGACCATAGATATTAGATAATGAATATGTAAGAGAGTAATAAATACTGAAATTATTTTATGTTTCCGAATGAAACTGATTAAAATGATGTGAAAGAGAGGTCCTTCTTAGTTGGTCCTGTATAAATGTTGAATAAAAAGTTAACTCAAGCATTGTAAACTGAATAAAATTATTAGTTTTGAAAGTCGCCCCATCCAAAATACACACTTATAGCCCAATAAAGAGGCAATAGTCCATAATAAACCATCATATTTCTAATGCTAATCTGTGGAGAAACAAAAGATGAATGACATATTGTGCATTTTTGAAGCCTGTTTGACCTCACGTCGATAGTAGCCCCTCAATAACTGTCGTGATTTGTAGCCTGGACTACACACTGTCACGCTTTACATAGACATGTAGTCTGGCCGTCAGCGCCATCTCTGTTGAGTTCAGGAGGGGCGTGATCGACAGACGGATTAACCAATCAGAGAAAGGCATGGTTCGACCAACATGGCGGCTTAATGTGTGCAAAAACATACAATTTGTAAAGAAGTATGGCACTGAAAATTGTCCTCTTTTGCCAAATCAACAGGCAATTAGAAGTGAGAACATTACAAAGTCTGTCCTGAACGATACTCATTCCGCATTTAAGCGCCACGTTACAGATACAAATGTGGCCCGATATTGGCAAACTCGGGTAATGATAGACCTCCCGGCGGTCCTGGCCAGGCAACTTCATTTGATTTAACATGCATATAAGTTTCTGGCTATAACGTAAGCTTAACAAATGTCAAGAGGCCTTAACAAGGTTTTACATTTCAGGATCCCTGTAAAGCAGTAATTGTAGGGATGATTTGAATCAATAGTTTATCAACTGGTGTCAGGACCCACAATCAATCTATAATGCCAAGCCGCGACACAAATAAGAATTGAGCTTAGTGTATACACAATGTAAAACTGTATCCTTGTTTTAAAAAAAAAATAATAATTCTGACAGACTCAGGACATACTGTATACCAGGGATCTCCAACCAGTAGCTCGCCAGACCTTTCCAAGTAGCTCACCAAAGACTTTCTACATTTCTACAGACGCTTGATGAGTCACATTTTAGATACATTTTTGTTGCAAAACATCATAGCAAAGTATAAAGCAGAAACTACTGTCATTTTCTTTTATTGAGTGGAATGGTCTTCTAGAGCAGTGGACTTTGTTGTCTTGCGTACCACTTGGGCCTTTCATTTATATTTCAAGTACCCCCTGCTTCGATGGTTTTGCAGATACAGTACATTTGCAAGTCAAATTTATCAGTTAAAAGATGCTAAATACTCTCAAGTTTTCACTCTATACAGTTATTTTTTTAAAAATAGCTTTTCTTTGAACATAATAATCAAAAATACAATTTATTTTTTATCTGAAATGATTCCAAGCACCCCCTGCTAAGCTCTCGTGTACCCCCAGGGGTCCCTGTACCCCTGGTTGGGAAGCACTGATCTAGAGGCCTAGTTACACGTGTTTCAATCAATCAATCACTCAATTTATTTTTGTAACGCCCAATATCATAACAGAAGTCATCTCAAAGGTCGGTATGGACCTGGTTTCTTTGAAGTATTAATAGCTCGCTGCCATTTTTGTTACACAAAAGTAACTCGCAAGGTAAAAAAGGTTGGAGACCCCTGCTGTATACATACAGTATGTTTAAAAATGGTGCCCAGGAAAGACTCTCTACCACTAAAAATGATTCCACGGAAGTTGAGAACCCCTGCTTTAAATGGTTTAAACTCTTTCCTCACACATTTCTAACATTTTCTGGATCACTGTCATAGAAATGCGAGGATAACTAGCCTGCATGTTCATGAAATTGATACAAATTGTTTACATTTAGATGCACAGTATAATTTATACAAATAATACTGTGTTTAAAATATACTTTAAGGAGGACAACAAATCATTCCACTACAAGAAAAAAAAAATCAGGTGCCTTTTATATCAAAATGATGCTTTACTTTGCTGGCTATTGCTAAGTCCTTCCTCTATTAAAACACAATGCTCTTGTGTGTACAAACACGTGGCTCTACTACATCATCTCATACAGCTTTAACTAATTAAAGGTCTTAACTGATCAATACGACTTCATATAGGGATGCTATTTTGAGATTGTGTTCCCTTTAGATCTGGTCTCATCCTCTTTTACCACATCAATAGCCTGTCAGGGCATTCAGGATTTGAATCTATAACTATAATTACCATTGAGCATTTGAAATCACATTGTACATTGAGCTGCAGTCTGAAGAGTCGGCCGCATGCATTCTGTGAATCCCTACGCCGCTACTATACCGGCGCGCTTAATTACTTTGTGATTTATTAATACAAGTGTGTCGGTGATGATAACATCTCATCAAACCCAGAAGCATCAAACGGAAATGAGATCCAATCTTGCAGCTACACAGCGGCGCGCTGCTCGGTGTTTGTGAACCGAAGATGGCCTTTTCAGATTATGAGCAAGCAGATATCAATGCTGGAGCTGTGATACTCTGGCTTATAGTGACTCAGACACTTGAGAAACTACAAGCTAATAGAGGACTAGGGTTTGTTTGAGAATAACAAGAAGAAGAAGTTTTCTGTGACCTTTACTCTTTTGATATTACAATGCGATTAGGCTAAAAGGAGTGATAGGCATTGTATTTCACACAGTTTATGGTGTAGAACGGTAAGAAAAAGTAAATAATGTGCAAAATTGGAGTGGGTAAAATGCTTCTTTCTCTGCTCAAGTTGGAAAAATTGACACTTCAGTAAATTGGAAAGATTTTGATTGAAACTAAATGTTGAAAACAAATGTATAATGCTTAGACAGACATAAGACCCCATTGTTTTCTTCTTGTAAGATGGATAATATTTCCATAACAAAAAATTGGCAATGTGTAGTGCAGCCTTTACTCCAAGCAATGAAAACGTAAATATACAGTAGGCTTGTGGATGTATTGCTCGTGAGGGGACAGCAAAACTAAAATGGATCCAATTTGGACTCTAAACATTTAAACTTTCACCTGGAAGCAAATAAATGAGCTAATATTTATAATAAGGAGTGTACATACCACATAGAACTATATGGGAAATTGTAACTTCAGTGGTCTGTACTCTGTAGGATCTACTAAACGGGATGGTATTGCCATAACGGGAGAAAAAAGTACTTGTACTTAATCCAATATTTGTTGAGAAGGGTTATGTATTTCCTAGCCTGATTTATTGAGTTTTTGAACCCCCCAAAACAATGCGAAATATGGATTTTTCCCAACTAGTTTTATTCACTAATAAACCATTCATTTAAGAAGTAAACAAAATATCCAAAATCCCGTCTGAACACATTTTTGTAACTAGTATATCAACAGAAATTTAAACCTGGCACTGTCCATTGTTTACTGTTGCATCACCAAAAATATAGGCAATTTTGGCCATTTTTATGCATAAGTTTATACATGAAAACATAAAATGACAGAACTTGCAATATGTTTTTCCCATATTCCTGTCGGTAATATACAGCAAAAGTTTCACATTGCTATCCTTTTTGTCCCCATTCACAAGCAGTGTCTGGCCTGTCTTAATTGATGAAAGTAGCCCGAATGTGAGCCCTCTGCCTGTGTGTTATTGCTGATGCCTGTGTGTTTTGGCCTGCCCCATAGACCATAGAGTTCGACGAGGGGGCAGGGGCCGTGCTGAGGATCCAGCCGCTGCGAGCCCCCAGGGACGAGAACATCTACGAATGTGTGGCACGCAACAACCAGGGAGAGGTGTCCGTCACCGCCAAGCTGGCCATCATTAGAGGTAGGTACACCTTTCCCTCACCCCAAACCGTCGTCCCGTGCTGTCGATAGCATATGTGACAATGACTGGAGCCGCGCCACGCCCAGCAGCCACCGCGGCCGACTGCAGCCAAGCGTTTCTTTTTATAGTCCCTTTGAGTGCGGCCAAGCGTGATCGAGGCACAAGAGCAGCGCTTTAGCTCCCGCCCAGGTCAGTGTAGCCGCGGCGGCGCCTCCGGGCCTGCATCGAGGGGCTTCATTTGATGTACGCCTTGGTCAAACTTGGATAATGTGCTTCCAATGAGAGCTCGTGTCACAGTGGGCTAAGCATAAATTCAAAAGGATGATTTTTTTTTTTCCCGCAGGCTGTACATGGAGGAAAACCGGGAGATTAAGGCTTGAGTTTGGTCAACAAGCCATTTCAGCTGAGGGGATATTGGACTAGGGGGAGGGAGGGGGGTTGTTGTTGGTGGTGGGGGGCAGTGTGAAACAATAGAGATGAACGGGACGTGGATGGAGAGAAGCGGGAACAGAAGATGGATGAGGAGTGTGGATTTGGCGGGGCTGTGTGGTGAGCAGAAGGCAGGTCGTCCAGGGTATAGAGTCCTGCCAATCTGTGCCCCCCCCCACAGCCCCTCACCGTGCACACTCAGCCCCCCCCCGTCTAAAACACATTAGCTCTGAACGGCAGCTCCGGGGCGGCTCCCAGTCTGTGAGGCTGTTCCGCTTGTGTAAACCCTTTTCTCTGAGCGCTGTGTGCGTTGCAACTGCTGTCCTGTTTGTAAAAATAAAGTGAGTCATTATTAGTTTAGCCACAGTACGTACGTGAAAACCTGCAATGAACAACCCCTCTCTCTAAATCATCCCGTTATGGTAGCTCTTGGATCCACCCAAGACAGTATTAGATCCTCCGTTTAAAAATAAACGTCTTTTACAATTAAAATGCTTTAAATAGTTTTGGGTCAAAAAGTCAATTCTGCTAAATAAAAAAATTAAAATGAATATTAATAGCATATCATACACTTCCTAGTAACATCTACGCACACTGAGGCTCGAATACCAGACCTTCCTAATGTTTCTATACTGGTGGTTTGTGTAATGGTTGACTAATAGCAGTGTGTAGTGTGCGGTTGTCCACAGGATATGGTTTACAGAGCACATAATGGATGAAGTGCCTGCTTAGAAGTTGCAGAATATTACAAACATGGAGTGTTTGTAATGTTTTTTTCACTTTTAAATTGAAGGACTATTAGATGCTAGTCGTTTGTCAAATTGACTCTTAGCCGCTGATAACCTTAAAAAGCACACACAGTCCTATGTTCCTTTCTCCAGACTCCTCTCCTCACTTTATCTTTGACTCCACTGGCCTCATTTTGGCCCAGAGCAATGTCCATTTCTAATTTCTTCTCTGTTGTTTTATTCATTCTTTCATTTTCCAGACATCTCTCTGGGTGACCCTGTCTGTCTCTCTGGACTTTGCTCTTAACTCTGGCTTTTGCATTTGGCCAGCCCCCTGTGATGCCCCTCTATCCTCTTGTGCCTCTTTTGCCTCTCAAACCAAAGCGCTCTTCCCGGACACTGCAGCACAGCTCCTCCACCTCGAGGAGCTGAATATTCTGCAGCTCCGCATGTTTCAAACCTCTGGTGGGCAGAGATTTGCATCGCTGCAGCGCTGTGTGTATTTCACTGGATCTCTTCATTTCATAGCTGAGCTGCGTGCTTCATTTAGGCAGAGTAATCCTGATTATACTCACCTCCCAGTGTCCCATTTTAGGAGAAAGGATGGCAGGGACGGGGGAGGCAGGGTGAGGCAGGGAGGAGGAGACGTGTTGCCATGACGGTGAGCAGCCTTCATAAGAACACAGTCAGATCAGAGATTCCCCCGAGGCGCCGGCTGCACTGGCAGACCACGGGCTCAGGCTGTGTTTTGGTGGAGAAACAACTGCGAGTATCAACTGAGCGGATTACACTTCTGCAGCAGAGAGGCGGCTCTTTCATCATAAACACACCTCATCGCCACTGCTTTATTGCCACTGCGCTTTTATTTTCTTCCTCGGAGTCGATTTCCTGTTATTTATACGTCGGAAAGGGGCCCTGCGTCATGTCGACATGAGGGGTTACAGGGCCATTACAGAGGCTGTGTTTGAGGAGGCACTGCTGTACACTGCTTGGTCTCATTGTGTTCTGTGTTGTGATCAATTATCATAAAGGGCCATTAGCATTTAAAGTGCTCCCCCTCAGCCCCCCTGTAGTCCATAGACTCTCCAGAGTGCTGAGCGGACCAGATTAGTCTGAATCAGACTCCCCATTTTAAGCTTCTTTCATGAGCCCAGCCACCGCTTCCTGAAACCAACCTGGAAGATGACTGGGCAAAGAGGTTCTAAACCAGGAGTAGTGAGGGAGAGGCTGCGCTGGAGTGTGTTTTATCAGCATTTAGGCGAATCATGTCTGTGAGCGGGTGATAGAGGGAGAGGAAATCTGGACTCTTGTTTGTTTGTTTGTTTGCATGGTCTGTGCTATGTGTCTGACTGTGCTCATGTGTCCATTGTACTTGTGTATCTGCCCGTGCACGCTCATGCACATATTGCATATTTGCCCAGATCTGGTTGGCTCTGTTGCCTGGTTTTGGGCATCAGGCCTGATTGCCCTTCTGCAAACATAACCAGGCCAAAATGAACGCTCCCAACCTCTTGATACACACTAAACACACAAACACAAAGCTCAGGGGAACAATGCCTTTGCCCGCTGCCAACTAATGCTGTTGACACACTCTGTGTTTATATATACACATAACACATTTTTCCATAGCCTGTCTTATCAATTTAACCAGAAGATGGAAAATCAGCGGTGCTTCAGCGAACTGTTTGTGTTTGATAAATGATTCATTTGCTGAAAAGTGTTATGAAGGCCATGCCCGCAGTCTCTATTTCAGGCTGCATCTGAGTCATCCAGGATTGTGGCTGTGTACCTGTGGTGCCCCTTTGTCCAACTCGGTAAACTCCTGCACTTGTTTCATACATCACACTAAAACTCTCCAATTATCTGAAATTTAAACAAGGCCATTCACTGCCCTCTGTGTCGCTCATTATGTATTCTGTTAATGAGCGGTCCACACATCATTACTGCTATGGCATTTTACATGGGCTTCAGATGTTGGGCACAGTCAAACAGTGAATATTATTAAACTGCTTATAATTATGGCTCTCCATCATTCAAAAGAAAAGTACTCATCTGTACTGGGCTGTTTTTATGAGAAGAGAAATGTAACCGCTCCCAGAGTCATATTTTCATGTCCTTATTTTGGCTTTCTACGTCTGCGCTCTGCATGCTATTGTGCACCATTCACATATCGATTTGTCTTTGTCGTCTTCCCTAATGCAATATCCTCCATTCATCCTGGCGCTGTATTGTGACCATACTTTGAGTCGCTTTAGCGTTGCATTTCTTCTCCGGTTAAGCCCATGTATCCATCTTTCTGCCCCATGCTGTCCTCTCCCGCTCCTCTCTAACGATTCAGTCCAAGGTCCACCATCACATCGCATTATGTTCAGCAATGTTAAAGACCTGAGCAGAATACATAACCGCACAAACACACGCGCACACACCCCCCCCGGACCACTGCAGTGCCGGCCTCTAATTAACAGCCAGGGAGTCCATGTAACGGTAGCCGGCGGGTGATAAAAAAAAGACCATGTGAACCCTCCCGGGAGATGGGCTGTGTGTTTGTACTGGGGGATAGGGGGCAGAGAGAGGAGCAGATGTGGGCCTGGCTTACACCGCGCCTCAGGGGAGATCGCCTTGTGACCTGCCTTATTGATCTCTCCCGCGCCTTCCTTTCTTCCCCACTATTTTTTTCGCCAATGGACACGCCACTGAGCTCTATCGGGGTGGATCATTAGCATTGATTGGTTTGGGATTGTTGGTGGAAGGGCAGTTTTGTTTCGGGGGGAAGAGGTTGGGTCAGGGTGATTCCCTTCACAGCGGATATTCACTTGATTTGTACAACCCCGACACAAAAACCGGCTGGATGAAAAGTAAATAAAACACAGCTCTGGTGTTGGAAAGTCTGATACTTTTTTGTTGGGAAAGAAGAAACTATAATCCAGATCAATGGTTCTCAACTGGTGGGTCGCGAGCCTATGCCAAACCTTATTAGTAATAAGATGTTTTCCTACCTTTAGCACCAAGAGAGGAGGGACTTAGAGGTTAACTCCTCCTTCAGGTTTACGCTTAAGACACCAACGAGCGTGCTCAAGTCTTTATTAAGCTGATGACGTTCTTTGGACTAAGATCGAAATGTCCTACACTTCAACTACAGAGTACAGATGAAGACTCAAGAATCTTTGCCTACGATGGACAACTCCTGTACGACTGAGAACCTACACAGACCTACTGTATTAGTAATAATTCTTTTGGTCATTTTTGATCGGAGGAAGAGCATATTTCAACTAAACTCTGCAAAGAAAGAAACACTGCATTTTGAGATGAAATGTAAAGATAAGAGAAGATAGTTCTGTATTGATCCCACAGGTAATAATAAGACTAGAGAAAAAAGCAAATTAGTAAAGAAGTAAAAGTTGAAATTTGTTTGGGTTTGCGACATGTCATGATAAATTGAAAGTGGGTCCCGCAGCTTCACCGGTTGAGAACCACTGATCTCTCATATTATGTGTTAGAGGAGAATTTGTCCTCTAGTGAGCCTGTGCACACTATTGCTATCCTTGGGCAAGACACTTCAACCACTTTGCTTGAAGTGTGAGTGAACGATCGAGTAGCTCCTTGATGTAAAGTGATGCACTCTGAGTGTCCTTTTGCGCTGGGAAATTGCTATGTTAAGTGGGCGATATGACAATAAAGAAAATCCCCTCATATTAATCAATCAAAATGTTGAATTTAATTTACTTTTTTTGCAAATTATAAAGAAATTAATATAGATTTTAACAATATGCTTCATAGACATAGACCAGATAAATATTTTAAATAAAGCTCAGCTTAAAGCATTAATAAATAATAATAATATATTCCACTCCAAAGAGCATTCAACACAGAAATATCCAATTTTACTTCTCCAAGGTCCAGGTGCTGTTATTGCCATAGAAATAGATTAAACCTGATGATTAAAAAAACCCATTCAGATTGACTAAAGTTGAGATTGCAATTTTGATTAAATTTTGATTAATTACACAGGCCTACACTTCATTATTTATGTTAATAGCATTGAAGGTGATGAAGTCTGTTATATTTGAAACTCAATTATAAAAAATGTTATTACGGTTGGGAAATTCTTGCAAATGTGACTCGAATTGGTAAACTGGCAAGAGCCAGATAGACATTGTGTAGCACTCGTAGTTGAGTTCTCCACAATATCAATCTGGGACCGCTCCAAACGAATCCGTTGGGAGTTTCGCTCGTAGTTGTTTGTTAGATAACTGAGCTTTACATCATAATGTCGTCGAGTGGTTTTTGCGTTTTTTTGTAGCACGAGTTTGCGGGTTGGAGGCACCTTAACCCACACTACCTTATTTTCGAAACAAATGTTTGTTTTGCTCGGCACCTGCTGCTTTCGTCGCTCCGTCCCACTGGTGGTCCTGGCTCAAACACTTTAGCGGCTCGTCGCTCAGTCCCACTGGTGGTCCTGGCTCAAACACTTTAGCGGCTCGGGGCAAGATGGATTCTCGTGTGTTTGTGAAATCACAAATACCGGCAGAATTCAGTTTGCAGGCAAGGTTATCGAATTGGACCGTCTAATTTGAATTATTGCAGCATTTCGGTCACAGTGTCTGAACCTTGCGGAGTTTATGTTGCAGCTAAACCTTTTCCTCATCAAACTTAGCTTTCACACTTAACTCCGCACTTGGCAGGGTGGCATTTTCCCCTCCTCTCTTCCCTGCTCTTAGCGCCTGCATCAACAACCCTTGACATTCCTATCTGAAAGGCTCTCTTAAAGCTGATGACTGTGGAAAGGCGAGAACGAGAGCCATAGATCCTATCTCGCCGTTTCCCCATCACGGAGCTTGCGCGAGCAGATGGCACACGCCCGTCATGTGGTTAGGTAGCGGGGGGCCCGGAGGAGCAGAGGAACCCAGCGAAAACACACACAGTTGATTCGACTAATGTTGGATTTGTCCTACATAGCTTTGTCGCTTTGCTTTCTGCACGTAGACTTTAGTAATGCATATCTCATGCTGGGTTTGGTTTTGTGTGATACAAGCCAAGGACCGAAATTGGCAACATTACAGCTCCCAGATAATCAAAAAAAACCTTCTGGGGTAATGCGCTCTATGAATCATTGCAACAACAGTTATTTTCAAGAGGGTCTGGGCACAGACAACAGAGGAGTGGAGCTCCACAGTCACCTCCACTTTTATTTTCGTGGCTTTTAATTAAATTTATATCAATAACACGACTTTAGTAAACTCCACTAACCTTAAGGTTAGGATTAGGGTTAGGTTCAGGGTTAGTTTGGATTAGTTTAAGCTAGCGTTAGGGTTAGGGTTAGGGTTATAGGGTTAAAAAATATAAAAGGACTATAAAAAGACTCGCTCTCTCATTTTCACAATCCCATACTGAATTTTAGAGGCTCTTCAGTTTAAAATGAGGAACGGCAGACCTACAGTCATTACCTTTAATATCAAAATGTCTTCCAATGGCGTCAGTTTACCTTCATGTGGCAAAAAGTTTATAAAAAGTACAATTCCATGCACCTTTTGCAGGCGTCAACCGATTACCAAAGTAATTGTTAATTGTAATTGTTGATAGTTGTTGTTGCATCACTTGGAGGGCAGTAAGCATGACACACAAAGATAAAACAACTGTTGAAACATTAAAGGCTAAATTGCAAGTGCTACAACAGACAAATCCAGAAAAAAGTACAATATGGAATAAACAATGCGTTTTGTGGGAACTGTGATCCATATGGTGCTAAGGCTCTGTGTGTCGTTCTTCTGTTTCTCCATAAAGGTGAGAGTGACTAAATGACAGGCGCTAGCCATGATATGTATAGGCCTAGCTTGTGAATGTTATATTTAGACAACTCAACACAAAATCAACACATCAGCTCACTTGTCGCGTTTCTAATTCCACTTTTTCTGATGAGAATGTGTAAAGACAAAACCAAGCCTGTTTCACAATCAGCCCTTTAGAGACTGCGAGAACATCAATCCGCTCGCCTTCCAAGCATTAAGCGTTTACCAGGGGGTTTGCTAGTGTGTTGACCCCCAAGAATGTCACCTGGAAAGTATCACACACACGGTAATAATTATTTTCTAGCTGCGTGGCTTTGGTTACCGCTCCCAAACTATTTGTTGTGTGTATCCCCTGCCAGCCTGATTTATTGTCAGAGCGAATTGCCGCGTCGCTAATGACTTCATCGCTTTCGGAAAAGTGGGATATGTAATTATGTTCGCAGGTATGGGGGTGGTGTTTGCCGGCGTGGTTGTGTGTGACAGATCGAGTGGGCAAAAGGCTAAGGAGAGGTAGGAAGCAGGAGGGCTCCACGGATGCTTGATTACGTGTCCGGGCCATCTGGACCGCTGTCACCGAGACGCCTAATCCCATTGGCTTTCTGCGTGCGTGTGTGGAGGGAGCTCACCTTTCCGACAAATCATGTATACACCCAAACTCCTAATATTCTCCTTTCAGAGTAATCAGGTAGAAACCAAGCGCTTGCAGCCACATCCCCGAACGGCCTGGCTAATCGGCGGGACATTTAAACAATTACGGCTAACAAGTCCTTATTACCCCCAATGCCCTGCCCCTCCTCTTGATCCCGGGTTTCTAATTGCTACTTCTGCCTGTGCATAGTTATTAGACCTGGAATCACAGCAAGTCACTCCACCGCTTAGCACCTGTAGGTTAGGAGCCTATATAAATTCGCGTGTACATGTGGGTTAGAGCACGCCTGAGTGACTCCTGCTGACTGGGCGGTCTGTTTGCGCTGCCTGTCAGACGTTCGCTAAAAACCTGCCGACTGAATCACCTAATGACTAGCTGTAGGAAGCATTACACGCCTTTGATGGGGGGGGGGGGGGGCCCCGGC
>OMNZ01002792.1:1777-14944 GCA_900303255.1 Lesueurigobius sanzi | reverse complement strand
ATCAGGTTTACTACCCTTAATAATATTTTTAGGTCTAGATGGAGGTCTAAATGGATTAAGTTATAAATTGCAATCTGATTCTGAAAATACTGGAGCGTATCGTCTGATCCAGTGATACACAACTGAACGACTGCACTGACACTGGGGACTAGACCAACCTTTTTTACATCAAGGACTGGTGTAAAATGTTTAATGTGAGTCATCATTTTCATGGACACAGCCTCCCATGTGTGGTGGACAAATACAATGAAAATAAATAAAGTGCATGAAGATTAAAACTCACCAAATCGCTGAGTCAGAGGGAGCCCTGGGCTTGTTTCTCTTTGCCAGTAGCTAGCAATAGCTGTCCTTGTTCACGTTTTTTTTTTTCCTTTAAATCCGAACTCCAAAAGGTTATTTTAATCCGGGTGTTCAGTCTCCATGTGCCAAAGCAGTTTTGAAGGTGTCATTACCTCAGTCCCTACATACGATGCAGACCAGACTTTTAGCGACAAACCCAGGACTAGCTAGCTTGTGTTTAGTTTTGACGTAGCTGATATGTGTGAGGACTAGAGCACAGATATATAATACAACTGGATATTCCAATGGATTTCGCGGCGAGTTTCTATCAGGACTTCTATTATATATCTACGGACAAGCTTATTGACGTGTAAATAGGGTCAGGCGAAAGTGAAATGGGAGTAATGGATGATTTTAGAGCCTGTAGCATGGGCCCGTAGTTGTTATTCCTATCGGAAGATGCGCAAATCCTACGTCCAAAATGGTAGCGCAAAGAATGTCACGTGATATTCGTGACGTCTCAGCAAATCATCTATACCCCAAGCCAGAAGCAGCAGGGTCTGACCTTAACAAAGGTGGGGGAGGACTGCCATATCCTACTGTTGCTCATAGTTCCCTTACTAACAAGCCCTAACTAACACACCGTAAAAAGCGGCACTTTACAGCGTTTGAAACGCTGCCCGGAAGTGACATTTGTATGATCAAATCCGCTAGGTCTCGCTCTGTGGAGCGGGTTCTGTGAAGCAGAGTGGGCTCTGGTGAAAATATCGAACTAGATTAGATTTGATCATTTCTGAGTTTTTATTTGGGTTAAACGGCCCACGGATGGCTGAGAAACATCCCGGCGAATTCGGCAAACTGACACTAAGGTTAATTGAAATGCTCACACGACACACGGTAAGTAGTGATGGCGATCAATTAGCGGCAGCGTAAGGCGGGTTTCAAAACATGTCAACACATTTTTTTCCTTCAAAATTTATTTAAAATAAGTAATTTTAAGAATTTTGCTACTTGCCTTTGGGTTTGTGCCTGTCCTGCTCTGCCCTGAGAGAGAGGAGAGGAGCAGACAGGAGCAGGAAACCGACCAGACACTGCCACAGGAGATCTGACTCTGTTTTACAGTAGGCCTTTGTTTAAAGTGGGTACATTTTCTTATTTACTATAAGTAAAGTTATGCAATGCAGTGCAATACGCCTACAGTTGGCTAAAACAGGGAGCCAAAAATCATGCTGGCACTTGACAAGAATTACAATAAAGAGCTTACATTGAAATATTAAATAAGCTGAACAGGTTGAGTCACTGAGCTTGCCAAAGGAAAGTCACAAAGAACAAGCAAAGAAAGTCCTGGAAGAACTTGCACTTTTTACACTTTATTTCTAAATTTTAATTCTAAATGTCATTTCATTTATTTTTTAACATGCCTTTTTGTATTTATTTTCAACTGTTATTTTAATAATAGTGGTTGTGATAAATCAGAACGGTAAAATGTTTGATCAGGCCCCGGGCTACTTTGCACTGAAAATTTGGCCCCAAGGTCAAAAAGGTTAAGAACCCTTGCATTAGACCATAGCGGACTAAGTTCAAAGCCTGCAGGTTAGTTAATAGGATTTTTCACTCTCATCAGTACACACACAGACTCACACGCCCCTGTGGCAGTAGAAAACTAAGAACAGATTTGAAAATGGAAATCCCTGGTTTTAAATGGCCTGAGCCCACTCCATAAATGTTCTCTGTCCAATCAGATTAGTTACCGAATTACCTACCCTACTGTTGACAGCTGGGGGAAGGAAACTTGCAATGGCTTTCATATGATATTATTATTATTGTGTTGCAGTGACAATGCTTGAATTATAGTAATGGGGAACCCGTGAGCACAAAACATACAAACGAACTCAACTCAAAATTGTTACCAAAGTGTAATTTATTTATTTTATGTTTGAGAAAAAGACGCCCTGTTATTATCAGGTATTCAATCAGTGTACAAAAGTAAAGTTCTGAATGCACTTGATTTAAAGTAAAACACATGGAGATCTCTTTCCTATATGGCATTAGTTGCAAATCATCCCCAGACATATTTTTTTAATGTATAAGAGAGAATGTGTAAAGTGAGTGCAACAGCAGATTTGGTGCTTTAATGAGCTGCTATAAGCGTGTCATATGCTTCCAGCCCGAACAGTGCCTGGCTGCCTGCGGTAACAGGCCTCCGAGTTAAATGCAGTTTATAGGGCATTGTGAGAGCATTGCCAAGAGCCAGCGGAGCAGTTTCGCTTTGTGCTGTTCATACAGTGAAGGCCCTCCAGCCTATTCACGCCACCAACTCGGATGGGTTACAACACGGGACTTTAGAGCCATAGTAGCCATTTCCCTGCGCAACAAAACACACAGATAATCCTATCATGTTAAATGACTTAGCTGACAGAATTTTCTTCTCTCTCGTGTGCAGGCATATATGTGCACTCTTGATCCTATTTGCTCAAATTGTCTCACTCGCATTGTGTTGACACGGATATTTGAATCCACTCAAATATCGCTTTGTTAAATCAAAGTCTTCTCTGAATGTAGATTAACGGATATGGATTCAGACTTCTTAGTGGGAGGAATGCCGACAGTTACATGGTTGCACCTTGATTGATAATTTTGTATATAACTGTTCTGTTCATGTTGATTTCTTTCGTTCTTATTCTAGATGAGGCGAAGCTACTTGAACTAACTTTGTCGATTGAATGATCAGAGTTGGGAATTCCGTCAAACACTGGCGCTTGGTAGACGGTCCTGTAAAAGTACATTTGTCTAAAATGAGTGTTGACTAGTTTGGTGTTTTAGTTTAGGTTTATTTTATTTATGCCAAAGTTTAGTTGTAGATTTTCATTCACAATCCAGGCAAGAGGGCTATTGTTTTGGTCCTTCAACTAACATTTGTGCAGAGTGCTTAAGTTTTTGTAGACCAAAGTGCTTCCAGTGCGAATGACATTATGGAATTTTCAAGTGTAAAATTTCAGTAATGTGGCTGTGTGGATTAGCTTGGATTGAACTAAATTCTAAGTCTCAGTATGTCTAGCACCATGAGCTTACATCTGTTCACACAGCCTTAAACCGAAAGCAATGAATGCTGCTCATGACTAAATCAATGGCCAAATACCAGATTAGATCCCTGGCCGATCAAGTGATTTGTACAGCTAAAGGAATGTGCTTGTGGCTGCAAGTTGTGGTACTGCTGATGTTGATCATGCAATATAGCAATCTGCTGTCGTTCTCTCGTCCAGTTCAGTCTAATTAACTCGTAAGAATAGGCCCCAACTCTGATAGTTACGGAGAAGACAGTGTTTAAGTGTCACAAAAGATCAAATGAGCTGCACCCACCTCCTCTAATCGCTCAACACAGTACAGTGAGGTCAGTTCAAGAATAGGATGAGAAATATACCAAATACAACAATTTATATGGCGAAAAGATGCTCCCTCTTCCACTGAAAGATGTCCGTAGAGAAAAAACATTTATGATATTAGGTAAATCTTTTAAAATCACTTGTTTATGGCTTATTATAAAGAACATTTATCCAGGATCTTTAAAGGTATCTGTCTCTGCATCCATCTTTTGAAAATTGGGGTCCATGTTTGTCATTTCATTCAGGTAGCAAATGGATAAATGGTTGTTTACCTTTTCGTTGTTTCCGATTTCATTGTTGTAACGTTTAAATTATTCATTGAGACTACTTTTCCTTCATACTGTGCATGAAAGCTGTTTTCACTGCACAGATAATTGGTACGGTTTTCTTCAACAAATTTCTCTGCATTTTGTGAAAACTTTAATTCCACCTGCGGCAAATCCACAATGACTTTTACTTACCAATGATGTGTAGGATTTCTCCTTTCTGATCATATCTGTGTTGAGCTGGAGTTCCTGGTGAGGCGTCCTACAGAGAAGGAAATGTCACTTGTCATTGTGATTGTAAGTGTCTACAGTATGTGCCCAGAAACAGTGTGGGTCTGACAGGTCCATGTTTGCCTCTGAGCTGGAAAATGACAGACTTGAGTCTTATCTGATGCAACAGTTAAAGATACTGAGTGTAACACAGTGTAATAATGATAGGTGTAGGCAGATACGTTAGTATAGCATCATGGAAAATGAAACAGGAATTATGAAGTGAGTAACTTTATATTGAAATAGTATTAAGACCAACGTGAACATGGTTATGTTGGTGCAAGCTCCCACTCTCCACAAAACATCTCTTTGTAAACTACCAAATCCTTGGCAAATTCTTCTACTTCAATTTTATAGGTAGGTAGATGGTAGTGGTTTATAAAAGCACTACAGCTGAGCGTGGGTTGCAGCTCTATATGAGATGGGGCTCGATTGATATATTGCTGATAAAGCCAATATAAAAAAAACTGGTCATGTTATTGTTGTTTGAAAGGTTAAATTGCCTCCATTTCAGTCAACACTTTCATTTTACAGACTGCAAAGCCCCAAATGTGTAGAGTCAATATTGTTGTGGTCAGTTTTTTAGAATGCCTGTGACATTGTAGTGCACTTAAATGCAACAATGACAGATAAGATTGATCAGATTGAACGACAAGACTGACTAAAGCGCTTAGAGTAGGAGTGTCAAACTCATTTTGGCTCGTGAGCTGAAATTCGCCTACGATGGCGGGTCGCGGGCAGCATACATATTGTAACAGGAAAATACTATTAACATTTTTTTCAAAATGGCTAGCAGCGGCCCTGGAAAAAATTATAATGCAATAATATTATGACTTTGGCTGAGTTGCAGTGGTTCTTTTGAGACTATGATGCTATTAAAATCCTGCTTCCTTTTTTTTGTGAATTTGTGTTGGAGATTCTTTATTTATAAAGACATTTATTACTCATTTCAGCACATTTGAATAAACTTTTCCCCCAGTCAGGGTCTATCTGCACTGCTGCAGACTCAAGTGCGCTGTAGACAAATGGCAGTTAACTGGGAAAAAAGTATCGGCGGGGAATTTTCCATATGGGACCGATACCCATATTTGAAAAATATGCAAATATCTGCCGATATATCTGTGGCACCGATATATCGGACCATCCCTACTACGATACAAAAATAAGTTGATTGATTGTGTTTCCTGATTGAAAAGTCATTTTGAGAATCAAAACAACAAGCGATGATATCACTAAAACGATGTCACTTTTTGCATGTCATCCTTCCACATAAACCTCTGAGATTTTTTGTGAGTTTTTTTGTTCATTCCCGTTTTATTGTCTTCGCTCTCTTACAATTACAATGAGGGAAATTCCAGCTCACAGGTAATGCTAAGACAAAGAGGAAATGCTTAGACAACAGAAGTGGGCGTGGCTGAAATAAGGTGAATAATTATATGGTACATAGGGCAACTGTGACTAAAATGGTAGAGCAGGTCTCTGCGTACACTGCTGTATGAATGAGAGTGTGAATGGGTGAGTGAGTGGTTCCTTGATGTAAAGTGTCTAAGTCTCTAAAGCAGGGAAATGTGACCATTTATTTCATTTACATGGTTCTGGGTTTTGACATCTTTCTCCTGCTGGGGATTGTAGCAGCTTGTCTGTCTTGACCTCATCATAGCCTGTGTTTCAGATGACTAGTGGTATGACATGATAAAGGACACATTCATCTCTCACCCGAGTGCACTGCTCTGTAGGGAGCTCAAAGCTTGCAGGCATATGCCCTCTGAGTCATATTCAGAGTACTTATGAGTAAATATGAAGCTTTATTGTTGAGTTTATTAAAGAATTTGCTCACCTAACACAATCAGTGCTATGATCCATATACCAGCCACATGCACATTCGATGTTCCGATTCTCTTGCAGAAACGTGACCCTTTCTTTTGTAGTTTTCTGTAGTTCAACTTTTAGAGCTGTCTTGACTGTCGAGTTCAGAGGTAGCTCTCTTGTCTCCCACCTGCTTTGGGACGAGTACAGGAGAAGTGCAGTTCCCAGGGTAAGTTGTCTGTCAAGAATTCACTTCATTCGACTCCCACGTTCGACTCCCTGTGTCTGTGGTGCGAGAAAGAGCACCCATGGGAGCTGGAGCAGAGAAGCCTAATGCACTTCACTTACTACATCCACATCCCCCAGAACTAGCCAGTCTTGACTTGAATCCAGGATGAAGTCATTTGCAAAGTGAGCATGGCCAGCTCAAGTACCTTAACCATGTTTCTCACAAATAAAGTGTTATGTGTGGTTTATCGGATGTGCCACTTTAAGAATTGTCATAAAGATAGGTTGTGTTCATGTTTCATGTCCCTAAATGGAGGTTAGGTCAGAATCCTAGCCCTTACCTTTTAAACTGAATGTTGCTGATGTTTTGTCTTGGTTTGGGGTTTATATCTCTATTACTTGGGCTAGCTTGCGTGTATTAAAACCTGGCACACACAGTTTAATAACCTTGTCTCCATCAACACAAATTAATTAAGGTATTTTCTCACAAGTATTAAAAATGTTTGTTTTCAGTTGAAAGTACTTGGGCATTATCATTAATGGGGCAAGTTTTGGGGCTCAATGATCAATATAGATAGAAACATTTGTGAATTTTGATTTTTTTTTTTTTGTGTTGTGCGTGCCAGTTTTGATCTGAGATTTGACATAAATCTACTGAGGGAAAACAACAACAAAATGGCAGGAATAAAAAAAATTACCCTGGTGTTTGTGACATTAACTACAAGTGTCATTTCTAATCATTTATTTAGTTTACTTTGCTAAAATTGTGTGTGAAATGTAAGTTTTTACATTTATTTCCTTTTTTTTAAGTTAGTGGAATCTTATTACGGAGGCTGGCAGGGGACATGAAGAGAGAAAAGAAATAATCCATCCATCCTTTTTCTTCCGCTTATCCCTTGACGGGTCGTGCACCAGTCCCTTATGGCTCCCCCTGCAGGCGATGGGCCCACGGGAGGAAAAAAAAATCCTGACTTTGAAACTCGGGATCCCAAGTTTCAAAGGCGAAATCCCGAGATTTTTTTTTTCTTTTTTTTTTACAAAGTCGGGATCCTCACTTTAAGGTTTTTTGTTTTGGAGTATGTGTCCAAAGTACTGCTGTTCAAGCTTAGTCAGCGCTCTGGCCTTTATCATAAACCCTTTAGTAGCCCCGGCGCTACAAGTTCTTTGAGTATCTATAGTCTCCTCACTCTGAGATACTTGCTGGACACTGTTGACTCACGTTGTCTCTATCACTACCAACAGCTCGCCTTTTATGCAGACACCCTGGCTGAATTCCAAAGTAATGCTATTTGGCCACGATTGAATGGATGGTCTCTGCAGCAGTGTCTGGCACTGGGCCTCCATATCAAAGGCCTCTCTTCCTTTTGTATTCCTCACTTCTCTGTTGGACTATGGACTAACGGACATTTTAGAACGGGCTGATGTCTAGTTAACTCAGACACAGTCCTCGCAGATATTATCATACCAAAATCAAGCCTACCTCACTGGCTTTATTTGTGATCTATTGTTTTTCCAATTGTAATTTCTGACTGTTTATTAAAATGTCTGATTAATTCTGATGAGTTATAAATATTTAGCAATTTGATTTTATTCATTATATAATTATTTACTAACTTTTATGACGAATAAACTTGACTTCAGTAGATGGCAAAATGTGTCCCCTTTTCTCTGATGAAAAGATTTAAGTTGAACTCGGTTAAAAATGTATTGGTTACTTTCCAATATTAATGTAGTACACATACCGGTATATCCTTATTTAGATTGAGTCCAGAGTTGTTGATAACTTTTTTGTAAGACATAGCAGTGAAGCTGATTTTTACTACGAGTAAATGGGGGTAGGACTATACCTGTTGTTTTCCTAGTAGTGGAAAGAAATTACTTTTTTCCTTATTTAGTATTGCAAACTCAGACATTTCTGTACAAATAAAAATAAATAAATAATAATATAAAACATTTATTGTCAATTTTATGGTTTGAAGGCTAGTTTTCTAGCATTTCTGTGACTATGATCCTAAAAAGTGACCCTGCCAGTTGTGAAATATGCTTATAAACTCATCTCTAAGAAGAAACAGGATTTTAGAAATGTGTTAGGAAAGTTTGGAATGTGTTTGGACCACAACTATCAATTTATTTTACTCGCACCCTCTTTCATTATTTGTAATTTAAAAATCGGGTATAGTGCCTTTTTAAATAAGTTATCTTCTTCCTACTCCCTTTCAGGCAAATGTTTTTTTGTTTTCTTTCTCCCCTTCTGCATGTTAAATGGTATTTTGACCGACTAGTGGTGGCTTTATGCCCATTATGTTCACTGTGAAATGCCTGAAATGAATAAATAACCTTGATTCTCCAGCTTGTTTGTTTGTTTACCTTTTGGAAGTGGCAAAGACACTGCTGGCATGAGGACCGTTTTGACGATGCACCAGCGAGGTCTAGTTGAAATGGTACACTTCGACATTAAAAGGAAAAACAAAGTGAATACATTACACACTCAAGTTTAGCTAGTTGAATAATGAGGCTCATGAATTACTACTTGACAACATATCGACAGATTTGTGCATTTACTCATTGACAACAAGCTCCTAACAAGTGAGGACTAAGGAGATGAGAGTCACTCACAGCAAAGGCACATGTTTGCTTGGTAATTTTTTGGGATTTTTTTTAATGATTACTTTTTAAAATTATAATATGTACTAAAATAGATTATAGAATTATATTATTGGGTGAAGCTTTGAGTGAAATGTTACGCGGTGTACCTTTTTTAATAGTTATCGTAGGCAAAGATTCTTCAGTCTTCATCTGTACTCTATAGTTGAAATGTAGGACGTTTCGATCTTTGTCCACAGATCTTCCTCAGCAAAATGAGTAGACTTGACACGCTCGTGGGTCTCTTAAGAGGAAACCAGCAGGAGGAGCTAACCTCTAAATCCCACCTCTCTCGGTTCTAAAGGTTGGCAAAATTCACACATAATTAGTTTTTTGCTCTGGTATACCTTCCTATTGTCTCACCCTGGGCCTAGTTCTAAGGCTGTTGACACTTCTCTATGTTATATTCCCTCATAGGATTTCTGTGCAAGAGCAGAGAATAACTAGTCCTTGATGACGAGTAACTGTGAAGAATATGCTTTGTCAGGACAGGCCTGTGATAAAGGCACATAAAGCCAGTGAAACAACACTTGCCTAAATGTAAATTTCAGAAAGAATTACTACTCAGAGCAAAGATTAAAAAGTGCAGTGTAGCAAAAGTGTTTACAATGCATTTAAAGCAGAGGAATAGTGAAAATGACAGTAAGTAAATTAACATGCACCTGATTTATAAAGGTTCTTTAAGCATTTTTGCCTGAGAAGTGAAGTGATTGCGAGAAAGGTCAAAGTATGGGAGCGTGTCTATGCATGGACGCCTTCAATCAAACCGCAAGGAGCTTCTGATTGTTTTTCGCTCGGTATAGCCCACTTCGCCACTGTCCTCTATCCCGCAATTGCCTGAGAAATATTGAAAGCAGTCATTTAAGTGCTGCCATTTTTCCCCCGCTGATGGGACAAACACAGCGCTATCCAATCCAGATACAACATATAACTACCCATAAATCGGGTGAGATAAGGTGAGTGGAAAGGCAGATGGAGAAAGCGGCGTCGGAGTCACAGCTCTCTGGTCACAGTGTGCATCGTTGATAGCGGCGAGATGAGGCGCAGTTCAGGAATAGAGAAGGTGAATTACTTTGTTTTGTTTAATAGCGTTTTTGAATTCACGTTTTGTTTTTTGTTTCATCTGCCTCAAACTGCGCATGATAAACTCTTTGCCTTCCTAAAGTTTCAACCAAACAAAAGCTTTCTTTCGTTTTGCACGTGTGTCTCTGGTGTGAAAATGAATGGGCTGTGCCTAAAAGGTAATGGATTTGGGCCTAATCTGAGGCTTTAAAAGTACTGCATGTGTCTGCTTGAGTTTAGCGCTGGTTGGGAGAATTTTATTTGCTCTATCTGGACAGAGTGTTCTACTATGAAGGTGATGTTCAGAGTGGGCCTGTTAGAATCCACTGCAGTCCAATGAAGCAGAGTAGATCAGCCACATGTAGCTAATGGTCTCTCTCAGATGTGTAGACCTTTTGATGTCATACATTGCAATGTGGTCACGTGGTTGCCAAAATGGAAGCGAACAACAACTATATTATCTATCTACATCTAAACTGATGGAAACCTATGCAGGCAAAGGGAGAACATGCTAACTCCACACAAGGCCACACCAAGACTCATCTCTTCAATGTTAAGTCTAAAATCTTACTACACTTTACTTCCCATTTGAAGATTTTCTGTGAGATACTTCAAATTTTAAATCATAATGTAAAACCAATGGCAACAACACAAACTTAATGAATTCCTGTCCGAAACGGAAGCAGACCACATTCTCCGATCGAAAAGTAAGATTTTACTCTCACTTCCCTCTTTTCCTTCTCCAGCTCACAACCGCACTTTTAACCACAACTTAATCAACTGAACTCAATCACTCTGAACGTGGCATCACACACACATGAAGTGAAATTCAGCAGGAAAAGCAGCCTGTTAATTGGCCTCCCGGGAGCTATTAATGGGGAATTTTCAGTTTTTTTTTATTTTTGTTTTGTTTCATTAATTTTACCTGGAGTCCATCCAAGCTTCTCTTCACTCCTCGCTCACATGTACTACTTCTGCATCCCATCGCACAGCCCTGATTAAAGGCCTAACTCGCACCAAACTGAGATTCTTATTCCATTGAGGCGACACGTGGTCGAGCAAGTCCTCCCATGATCGGAAGGTCAGGAGTTCTAAGCCCAGCTCCCGCATGTGCAAACTATTGTGTGTCCTTGGGCAAGACACTTCACCCACCTTGCTTTGAGTACCTTCTCTAGGTAGAAAAGTGCTATATAAAAATAGTAAAATAAATAATAAATAAAATAATTGCAAAATAACCAGTTGACAGCCAGTTGGTTCTCAACTGGTGGGTAGGGACCCAAAAGTGGGTCGCAGAAGGATTTTCTGTGGGTCGCTACTCTCGCAATCCTTTCCCCTGAGAAGTTTTTTTGAACCCTATGAACCCCATGAACCCTACTTTATACTGCAAAAAATTACATGTTTTTGACTTGCCAAATTAAAAAAAATCTGGTGGTGTTTTGCACTTAAAAAGAAAAAAAGATTTTAAAAATATGTATTATCTAGTTATATGTGCGATTAGATGTTTTTTCTTAATTTAAGTATAAAAACGTGTCATTTATTTTGGGTCGCGGTTTGTCATACTGGGGATATGACAACCCCTGACTTTGGGCCCCACCTGGTCGGGCAATACTGTAATTTTACTGTAATTTCACTTTGCCTTGATGGAGGAAAATATTAAGGATGTGCAACACAAAATCAAGATGACACCTGTTGTTTTCGAGAGGGGGTCAACATGACCCCCAAAAATCTGTCTTTCTTAGTTGCCAACTGTGGCGTATGCATAATGAATCTAAAAACTATACTTGCCCTTGAACTTTGTTTGAAAGTATGTGTCCTTTTATAAATTGTCTGTCTCTCGTTTTACCTTCTGTTATCCTTGAAAATGGAAATGTCCATCTGCTCTGATGTACTGTGAAGGTTTGTTGCAACAATGCGCAGTCAGGTTGTCTGGCAAACCCTGTGTCTGTCCATGTCCATGCAAATCCATGTATTAAAATATGAAACGACACAAAATAACACTATTCTGTACAACGTCAACAAGGGGTTTTGTTTCAGGTTAGTTTTTTTGTTTTAAACCAGTGCGCGACATATCGTAGATTCTCATAGGCCACAGCAGTCGGACTAATATCCCTCTTTCAGGACTTGAATTGAAACCCATTAGAGTGATGGATCTTCTGGAGCTAATTTAAAAATACAATTCCAGTGTTTCGTCTTGCAGAAGATGCACAAACTTTATCGAAAAAAGGATAATCAGGTTTCTTTTGCACTTTTTCCGGATCGTTTTATTCTAATATGCTCCTGGTGTCACTCCACTTCATTCATTCGTATTTTGCATAGTTTAGAGACAGACGAAGCATTACTGTGAATTATTTTACTCAGCACTGAAGAAGAAAATTATTTATATCACCTAATCAAAGAAAAATGGGCAAAAATCAAGCAGGCGTTAATGATGAAATGATATGCAACAGAGATCGTGCAGTTTGAATACGTGTGCTAAAAGTATTCCACTCATGTCCTTCCCCATATTATGTCCATCAGCTGTAATATTGCTTTTGTTTATTAGATTAGATTAACTTTTGACTTTGATTTATTTGAAAGGGGACAGTGCATTCATAAAACATGATTAACATGAAAGAGTCCAAATCAGTTTTGTTTGTTGTGCCTTTAACTCTATGTAAAATCATCCAATTCAAAGCCTTGCTTTGTAAAGCTGAATTTTTCATTCATAATAAAGACATGATCAGTTTAAACCATTTAACCCAAATGTTCTCCCTGAAAGTTTTGTGCATTAAAAACCTTTAACTCAAATATACAGTATGGTGCTTGATGGTTTAGTCCTTATTTTAAGACTGAGCTGACTTTAGTACAAAAGGATCTTTTAGTTTTGGAGCGTCCAGTCTAATTATAGCTGTGCTGACTGCACTGAACTCCAGAAATGCATGTAGCAATTGCAGAGTTGAAGATTATTTACAACGCAGCCACTGCCAAAGAATAAATGCTGGGACTTCATCTGCAAGAAATAAATCTGGATTAGTGATTTCTAATTGCTTCATGTGATTTCATAACACATTCTCAAATTTAATTAAGTCTGCAAGTTATGCTTTCCCTGGTATTAGTTTGTTGGTTTATTTAATCTGTGGATTAAGTCGAGTCATGGAGCTTTTTCAATATTGATCAAGTCATATGGATTAGGACCAATGTTTGGACTCAGGATCTTCAAACCATATCTTTGTTTCATTTTATGTAACCTT
>OMNZ01002784.1:6788-41635 GCA_900303255.1 Lesueurigobius sanzi | reverse complement strand
TAGAACATTTTGGTCTTAACTCCATTCGCTGTGTTTGGAGGAAGAAGAAGGATGAGTATCATCCCAATAATACCATGCCTACAGTGAAGCATGGGGGTGGAAGCATCATGCTCTCGGGGTGTTTTTCTGCACAGGGGACAGAACGACTGCACTGTATTAAGGAGAGGATGAAGGGGGCCATTGTACATGTACATGTATTGTGAGATTTTGGCCAAAAACCTCCTTCCCTCAGTCAGAGCATTGAAGATGGGTCGTGGCTGGGTCTTCCAACATGACAATGACCCGAAGCACACAGCCAGGAAAACCAAGGAGTGGCTCCATAAGAAGCATATCAAGGTTCGGGAGTGGCCTAGCCAGTCTCCAGACCTAAATCCAATAGAAAATCTTTGGAGGGAGCTGAAACTCCATGTTGCTCAGCGACTGCCCCGAAACCTGACAGATCTGTACGGAGGAATGGGCCAAAATCCCTGCTGCAGTGTGTGCAAACCTGGAGAAGAACTACAGGAACTACAGGACCTCTGGAATTGTTAACAAAGGCTTCTGTACCAAATATTAAAATTGTTTGACTCAAGGGATCAAATACTTATTTGACTCAGTAATATACAAAAATATTGTTAATAAATCATACAATATGACTTTTTTTTTTTTAGATTCTGACTCTCACAGAGGAATTGCACCAACGATGGAAATTTTAGACCCCTCCATGATTTCTAAGTGGGAGAAGTTGCAAAATCACAGGGGGATCAAATACTTATTGGCCTCACTGTATGCGTGATGAAAGCAATTCATCACACATACATTTACAGTTCCTAAAGTGGACTAGGCATGTGGAGCATTAATTGTGACTGCAGAGTGCACATGTAGTACGGGATTGTCTCTTCTACCATTGCATTGTTTCCTTTTTAGTTAAAGTCTCTCAGATGCTCCAAGAAAAGGAGGAGCAGAGGGACTATGAGGGGAGCGTGGGAATCAGCGACGGAGGGAGGAAGGAGTGAGATTCCTGAGCTCCCGGGGAAATCTGGTCCTTGTATTAATAGACTCTGGTCTCTTTGAAATTTTATTAGCCATAAAGTTGACAGTATGTTGTGCAAGTGGCAGGGCATTCTTAGGCCGCTGCAGTGTCCAAACAAATCAAATACAATGTTTATTTTTCCCTTTGAAAGGTGACCAACCCTTACACATCGGCCGAACAGGTGCCATCTTCAAACTAACCATACCATTCATCTTCCTCAGATTATTCTCTTTTGGGAACACACGCACTAATATATATATATATATTTATATACACTGCTCAAAAAAATAAAGGGAACACTTGGAGTTTCATTGTGTTGTTTAAGTGTTCCCTTTATTTTTTTGAGCAGTGTATATATATATATCAGTTACACTAATAAAACAAACAATTTATAAGCTGAGATGACTACAATTTAAAAATATCACTATACATTTTATATTTTGAGCAGAGTAACCTAGGGTCAAATCTGACAGGGCAAGTCCCAATAAACCCTCCACCATGTTATGAGGGTTAATTGATATAGAGCGCTTTGTGAGCAGTGCAGTGTGTTGAAGACAGCCGGACTTGTGTTGTCCTTTTAGAGCTCTCTTGATTTTTATGGTTCCTGCACCTTCAGGAAATGACCCTTTATAGTGTCAACACAGTAAAAGTCTTGTTTTGGTGGGAGGAGTTGCTTGTGTGTTACTACCGGTGCAGCTAAAGAAAAGCCGATGAGCTTAATAGTCCTTTTTCCAAACTATCACGTAGCTGTGAACTCCGTGACCCTTTTTGTCAACAGCGCAGCATTTCTCTGAGCTCTCGGCATTTGCAGGTGAGTAAGCATCAAGTGCCTAACTCCTCACAGCGGTAACAGGGTGTCTCCGTACACATATACTGTATGTGGATACAGGTGCACCGAGGATGCTCAGGGATGCACATTTTTCACATCAACTGCCCCCACATTTCAGCTACAGTATTACAATAAATTAGACTTGATTTACCTGATTTGGTCATTATTTTCTTGTATTAAAAATACTGATATTAGGCCACCTGTGCCTTGAAGCTATACAATTATAAAAAACGAATTACTAAATGCAAAAGAATCTAGCCAGAGCAGAAGCGTGTACAGGATTTGCCTCCACTGTCATTGCTTTAAATGAAATGAGCGAAATCTCTTCCTTGTTGTATCAGTGAGATCACAGCATGTGCATTTGATTTCACTGAAACAAAATCATGTCCTTGGGACTGTTGTATTCTGTATATCATTCGCCCTAAAACAATCACAACAATCACTCTGACCATCTGTAAGAAGTTCGCCAAAAATGTGACTTTTTTTCTGGAATTCTAAACTAGCAGTTCTTTTGTCTAGGTGCAGAGACCGGCTAATGGCAGAGGAATCCTTATTAGACAGAAGTCTGCTAGGATGACACACAGGTAACATCAAAAACACGCCACTGCTTTACTACTATAAACACTCTTAACACTGTACATGCCATCAGAGCAGCACGAGGAAACTTTACTCCTGTTTTAATGCATATTGTATACAAAGGCTCAATGAAGAACAGTGCCCAGTCTGTTTGTTTGCATGTGGATGTTTTATGGTCATACATTTTGAATCTTAGTTTGCATAATTTACATCTCTAAAATTATTGGTCTATGCCAGATTTGTTCTGACCACAAAGAAAAAAAGTATTTGCTGTATTGCAGTCTTGTCACATTCCGTCCCCTTAGAATTAGATGATTCTGTCTAAATTGTAAGTACCAGTAGTTCTGAGATATTTATATTTTGTTTACAAAAAACTCACAAATGCACCAAACTCTACAAAAATGTCATGTAGTTTACAGAAGGGGTCCAGGAACAACGGTATGTGAATAACTCAATTTCGACAACAATGTCAGACAGAACCCTATAATTCTAAGGGGATGATTTGTATTGTACTGTGAACTCCTAGGTAACAGGTTCACTCACATCAGCTCTATTTCTATACAGTGAACTCAGTAACCATTATGATGCAGCACCTTACCGTGTACAGTACGAAGCTGGATGTGTCAGTACATTAAGTGCCGCACTATGATATAAATAGCTGTACTTTTTCCATGAAATTTCATCGTAATTAGAGACCAGGAAGCAAGCATGGACCCTGTCAACCCCCACTGCGGCACCCACGTACCTTGAGTGAATACTAAGAAGCCACTCTGGCTGTGGTCCAGTTCAGTATGTACCGCGTGAACTACGGCCTTCAAAGGCACAGAGAGGGTGACCGGGTTCGAGGTGCACGCGGGAATACTGTTTGAAGTGCTGCTTCTATCAGAGACACAAACGGCACTTTTAATCCTGTGGGATCATGAAGACGCCACAGGCAAAAGAGAGATGTACTCGCTCTCTGCACGAGGAGGAAGTGAGGGGGCTGAACACAGTGCTGCAGCTGATGGAGCAGCGCGGGGAACCAGCTGCAACATGACACAGGCACTGTGCACATTATTACTCTTCTCAATATGGAGAGAACAATTTTAAGATGCCAGAAAAACAATGAGACATGCCAGGTTCATCCACCGTACTAATGGTTCAATTAAAACAATTGAAAACAACTAATAATACTTCGATACCCATTATCCATAATAATTTACTTTATATTGGGCTTTTCAAAGAAACACAAGGTGCTCTTATAAAGAAACGGTCCATGTATGGCATCATTCACTCAACTTTTGTTTTGTGTTTATAAACTGACCTTCCAACCTGGTAGTCTGTCCCATGATCAAAATGGACTGTTTTCAGGCCTGTCATGGTCCTGTAACTACAGTTCAGTTGAACATAGAATTTATAGGAAACTGAAAAGTAGCTATACTTTGAGAGACACAATTGATTTCATTTTGTATTTGCTACATTAAAAAAGCCAAATTGCAAATCCTCTGTCACAAGTCTAATTAAACTAAAATATGATTTTAGTCTCATAAAGATTTCAGCAGTTCACAACAAGGCACTGGTGGATAATGCAAGCATTGAAAGCCCGGGTATGAGGACACTGCTCTTCTAAACAAGTAAACAATATAAAAGTAATAACTGGAGCTGATGGCAGCCTGCGAGCACAATGTTTTTCTCTTGTCAGTGAATGTGATGCATTATGAATACCTCCAATAGGACATTGTGCATTCACATGCGCAATATTCCATTTTTATCATACACTGTGAATTGAGAGTGGACAGAAAGATGACAACACTAATAATGAAATGTAATTAAACGACCCTTTAGATATTGAAGTTTTTTGTTTAGATTTTTTTTTCTTACATACAATACTAAAACCAGGGGCACAAACGCTCATCTTTGTCCACGGGTGGAAATAAAGGACAGATTATTTGCAGTGCGTTTCATGGTCCGCCTTGTGCAGAATATATTACGTGTGTAAATGTTGTTGAACCCTGCTATTCCCCACGCAAAGGTCACACACTCCCCTCGACCCTAAGTGATTCTGCGTCTTTGTGTACTCGTGGAGGGAAAAAAACGAGCTGCTCCTATAAACTCCACATTTAAAAGGCAAGTGCGGCCGAGGGGGGCCGCTGCATGAGCCGAACAATGGCAGCTTTTTGGACACACTTTTTCTCACTGCGATGAACAGCAGGGAAACCGGTAGAGCCTCGTATAAAGGCGCGATAGACCACAGCTGCCGGGGCCCAACAGCATTTTTATAAAATGTCTCAGAAGGGGGCTGCATGGTCCACCTCTGTATGTTTAAAGGGAACCATCGTGATCAAGTAAGAAAAGTAATAACATGACACAATGACGGGTCCATAACTCCTACGCACTGTAGGAAATGTCAGTAGCCAAATTGTGCGTAATTAGCATAAGTAGGCCTACTATGATAGCAAGTGCAGTTGCATGGCTCTGACATGGTGTAATAAGGCCTTCTCTGGCATTCAAAGAGACAATAAAACTATCTGAAATAAGTGACAGCACAGTCTTAACATGACAACGCACCAAGCCCCGTGCGTCACTAAAGCCACGTCTAATACGTCACTAAGGCTCTCTTTAAGTGTGATGGTTACTCTTATTGTACTATGTCATAAAATTTCACGCTTTGTTACCTCAGAAAAAAACTAACTTACCAACTACAAAGTCGTGAAAACTACAAATTATGAGCCACGTTTTATCACCTGGAGCCCCTTAATAGCTTTTCCATGGTAACATGTGGTCCTTGTGCTGACTGAGCACTTTCTGGAGTTACAGGACAAGCATTTTAATAGCAAAGGAAAGCTTTTCTAACACACTGAAAGATGAGGTTTATTTGGCCATGCTGTTTGAAAGCTGGCTGGAGGCGCATGTGATTTGTCCTTCTTAAAATAGGAAAAAATGTGTTGCCAAAAACCTTTAGCACACATTGTCTGTTGAACTGTATGTGCAGATTGGCCATTGCGCATAAAACACGGTACCTCGCGGGGCCAAACATTTTTTTTAACGAGTTCTAAGTTAGACTTTATCTGTATCATTTTGTGTGTATCAAATATTGGAATTCAGCGTACAACGCTTAGCAATACATGTAAGCCTTGCCAAATGGTGCAACTTTTTGATCCTGAATATCTGCTGGCTGAGACTGCACTGTAAGCACTGTATATAAGGACTTTTACTAAATGGCAAAACTGGGCGCCTTGTGTTTGCGCAGGCTGATAAAGTAAGTCGCACCTTTTCTGTTGACAGCTCCGGTCCTCTTGTCACTGCTTTGCCAATGGGTGCCACTTTGATGACTTTGTGAATTCAAGATATATTGGTTTAACCTATGGTTTAATTAGATAAATTATAGTGTTCTTTTGAGTGCTATGACAATACCAACTCAGCATTACCACAGTAGTGTTTTTGTTTTGTTTGGACTCTATTCTAAATTTGTGGATTATTGGCTTTGCCCACTTGAACAGCTGGTGGGGTCATTGTGCGTAAAGATCCAAATCTACTCACGCTCGGACGCCATGGTGATGACTGACTCCGTGGTGGCGTGGTACTCGTCCTCCTCCATGAACTCATCCTGGGAGGACGCATCTCCCTGGAAGTCATGATGGTCCAGGAGCTGCTGCAGCGGGGGCGCTTTGGGCAGCAGCTGGTTGACCACTTCACGGCTTATGTTGGGTGCTTGCTTTAGACGCAGTTTGCTCAGGATTTGTGACTTGATGGTCTCCAGCCTCAACACTTTGCTCTGTTCCCTCCACACGCACGCCGAGCACTCGTGAGCGCCTGCGTCCTCATCCAGCAGGGACAAGCCAGCGTCCGTGGGCGCCTCACTGGATATGGGCAGCAGCAGATTGGGCTCATCGCTCCCGGACTGCCCCAAAGACACGAGCACCATTACGCACAATAAAAAGTTGTACCTCGGCATGTTGACGCGTGCAGCTGAGTCAATGCAACTTGTCACCTTTTGTTACTGTGTCTTTTGATGCGCTCTAGGTCGTTAAATATCCCTTGTCTTGGACGTGTGCCTTATCCTACAAGAGGCAGCAGGCAAGTGACATGCATTTATTCCAGCACGATATCTTGTTCCTGCCCGCTTTTGCTGTGAATTATCCAAAAAAGTACGTCCCACTTTGTTTGATGCGCTCAGTAATCTCTCTCATGAACATGTGGTTGGTTTTCTGTACAATGTAGTCCACGGGAGGTGTTGTGGATGTTGGAGAAGTGTCACTGAAAAATGTGCAAGTGCGTTCAAATGGGGGGCTCTTTATATATCTCAGCTGCCCCGTGTCGTAATCCGTCTCCATTGGCTAAGATTGCAACAAAAGGCTTTTAGGTCGGTCACCAAGTCAAGGGACATGAGCGAAGGGAGGGAGTGCGCACTGTTTTGGAGCGGAAAAAATGTTTTTTTTTTATTTTTTATTTTTTATCAACATTCAAAAACAATCTCCCACGTTGGAGAAATAGCCCAATTAGGCCTTTACAATAATTACACACTCACTCCGTAGTTTTTGATGATGAATGGTTAATTCAGTGTTAATCACAACGTTTTAATGATGCGTAATTACTTAAAAACCGCTGCATGTTATTTGCTCATAAAGTAAAGCTAAAGAAATGGAATCTGAATTGTTGCTTTATGCTGGTCAGGGAATCAACTTATTGGCATGTCCTCCAAAACACACAGGACTGTTTCCCAGATAATTATTAAGTGCATTTGTTTTGATTTGGAATCGAGCTGACTGTTCATAGTTGGACAACTAGCTCATAGTAGAGGCACATTTACTCAATTAGGCTACATCAATGCACGGTTTGCTGGTGTAATTTTAACAGTAGGCTACTGTAATGTTAATACTGTAAATAGCAATTACAGTAGATGATTGAAAGGATTATGGAAAATACTTAATTGGAACTGTGAATATTACTGTACTATTGCAGTATTGAGTTTAGTTAGTGTACTGTAAATTTTATGTAAAGTTTTAGTAGTAAGCTACTTTTTAAAATATATATATATTAGTTTAACAATGTTAGGCAGTTGAAGCTAACATAAAAACAAAGTCATTTAACATGTTCATTTATTGCAGATCCACACAACAACAATATAATACTCTAAGCCGCTTTTGAGTTATTTTTGACTCAAATACTACCTCACTGGCAAATTGATACCGCAAAAGGTCTGTATTACAGTAGTCATTTGGACTGTTGGGAGTATAAGTAAAAAGATAAAGCTTTTACAAACCGTAGGCAGCTGAAAAGTGCTGTTCATAATTTAGTTTTATAAAAGTAGAAGAAAAAGTTTTAAGTTATTAGTGTTTTTACTCCACAAATGTATTACTTCATTAATTTCAATTGTCTTCATAGTAATCCTAAGAGGTGAGGTTTGCCTGGTAGCACTCTCCTGAGTTCCACTGAAGTTTATACCAGACTTTGGCTTATGTGTAGGACCACATTGAAACTACCAAAAACCTTTTTTATACCTTTACATGCTGCCTTCCTAAGAAGTGCCATGTGATGTTGCTGTGACGTGTCTTAATAATGCATTGGTTTTATACAGCGCTCAACTGGACACTCAAAGACGCTTAACATTGTATTGCATTATTCATATACCCCATACTTGGTGGTGGTAAGCTACTATTATAGCCACAGCTGCCCACCCATACTTGGTGGTGGTAAGCTACTATTGTAGCCACAGCTGCCCTGGGGTAAACTGACAGAAGCAAAGGCCACTCACTCACTCATTCATACATTGGGTGAAGTGTCTTGCCCAAGGTAACAGTCTGCATCTTCACAAGCTGGGATTCAAACCCCCAACCTTCCAACCCACTCTGTGCCACTGTGCTGTGCATTGTCAGCTGATTTCCTGAGCTGTCTTAGTACTTGGGACAGCGCCATCTGGAGTCCGACTTCTTCTTTTGACCTGTTTCCCAGCTGTGAGAAAGTTGGTACGCCCCACGTCCTGGTTTACGGTCCGGGGAGTGCATTTCCACCACTCAATGGCACCTCTAATCCAATGCAAGTATTTGTTGCTCTCTGTGCCAGTGACATGGACATTGTCCCAATCCATGAGGTGCTTCTCCTCTTACAGTGGTCTGAAATGGGCTGTTTGTGATCTGCTTGTTGTTTAGTGGCTTGTGTACATGTTTCAGATCTTACTTTTTCACATTCTGTTTAGTGTTCTTTCTTCTTGTTAGTACAGTTGTACTCATAAGTTTACATACCTTTTTAACTTTACATACCCGTTTAATCTTTTGGCCATTTTTCATAGAATATGAATGATAACACAAAAATCTTTTTTTCCACTCATGATTAGTAGTTGTGCAAAGCCATTTATTGTCAAAGAACTGAGTTTACTCTTTTGAAATCATAATGAAACAGAAACTACTCGTCTACTATGTTGTTTACATGACCTTTAACAGCTGCCAGGAAAATTGTTCAGGAGCAAAGAAAACTCACTTCAGCTGAAATACAGGACTCTGATAAAATTGGACTCTCTGAAAAAAATGATGTTTGTTTCAAGATGCATAATAGGTAAACTTTTGATCAGGGACATTTGGCTAGTTTCTAGTTGAAAACAAACAGGTTTTATGACAATAAATGGCTTCACACAACCACTAACCATGAGTGAAATAAAAGTTTTTGTGTTATCAGTCATATTCTATAAAATGCATAGTTTACATACCCTGACATTGTAAACTTATGAACACAACTGTATACCAACTTTCTCACACCTGGGATACTGATCTGAAGAAGTTAAACGGCAGATGGAACTCTTGTCCTACTGTCCCAAGTTGAAAGACAGTGTCAAAAACTGTTTAAATTAGCTGACCAGACACGTCACTGTGCCATCGCCACAGCAACATCATGTGATACTGCTGAGGAAGGCAACAGAGTGCACCCAGAACATGTAAAGGTAGTAAATAAAGCACAGGTATGGCTATAAGAATTTGATCATCATTACTATATTAGAAGAACGAATGAACGTAATTAGACCACATTTCTTATTCTTATTACTCATTGTAATTCAGAGGGAGCAAAGTGCCAAACCGCTTTTCTCTCTCTGAGCCTGAGGTCCAGATAAACTGTCCAAAAAATCCCCAGGAGCTTTCTCTGATCAGGAAGTCACTTTGTTAGTTTATTTACAGGGGCACTTTGAAAATGTGATGTTTTATATTTTTATATCATACTATTGTGGGATCTTTGTTGGTATATTACAAAATATAAATAAAAGAGAAAGGTCCGCACAGCTCGTTTCAGCTCTTGGTCTGGCACACTGCTGAGAGCTTTGGGATGTGCGTGTCTTCCCTCATCACATATTACAAAATGTAATCAATAATATGCATTTTGAAAGCTCCCTTTTTGACTCAGTTTGGAAAATTAACTTTTTTAATGAATTTGGTATGTGTGAAAAATACACTAATTACAAGTTTACTGCTTTTATGTAGAATACATTGGGTCTATGAATGATCTAAAATAAATTATTTTTAAATTGAGTGTAAACCATGTCTAAACCAAAACTAAAATACATTTCTAAACCATAAATGGAATTATCTCTAATTAAAATGAATAAAGTCTGAAATTGCAGATGACCCTGAGTGCCATCTGAGGCCCAAGTACCACCAGTGCTAAACATACCATGGTTTGAGAAGCATGAGTACTGTTAATATTGTTGTCATACTATAAGTTGCTTCACAGTGTCATTACTGTAATATTTTACTCTAACTTACTGGCAACTGCAATTTGTGTTGCTGTAATAACAATTACAATATCAGTACTGTACAAAGACTTTACATTATTACTTTGACATCATTGCACAGTATGACCATTTTAATTGTCATAACAATAACTTACTGGACACCCGTTGCCAGTAGGTCACAGTTACAGTATGTACTTGAGCAACTGTACTTTTCTTACTTTTAAGACACAGTACTTTTTACTTTTTACTTTACTTTTTTAGAGTAAATCATAATTAATCATGTGGGATTTTATTTGTTGGGATTTTATTGTTTTATCTGTTTGTTTTTGTACTGTACTGTACTAAATTAAAAAAAAATAAATAAGGGTCAGGCTCCTTCTACATAGGATGTTCCTAAAAAGGGCAAAGAGGTGGTGTCTTTGCTGTTGGAAAACTTGTACATTTGTTATGGACTTAAACAAAACCTACATCATTACAGTAACTTACTGTATCACGTGTGTGAACTTGGTCCTGATCCCGGGATTTGGGATTCAACAACGACAGCTTGGAAGAATACTGACCCTCAACCAAAAACAATGACTACGACTAATGAACTATTATCTGTCAGCACACTCGAAAAGATACTTCATTCAATTAGTGGAAAACAAAGTGACCTAGAACGAACATGGATCGTGATGTCTCGGCTTGTTTAGGTCCCTGAATGAACAGGCTCTTTTTTGAAGGTTATTTCAATCTACGTGAATTTTAACTCAAAATAAGCCTAGATGAAATACATGCCGTTAGACATCTTAAAATAATTGAAAGTGCCTCTTTCCAAGTTAAACTCATCCCCACTAAACAAGACTCAGAGCTTCTCTGACTCACTGGTGTCACCTGCTGGAGGAACTCGGGGGTGCAGTCCATTAGTGTTCGATGGGAGTTAGAAGAACTAGGCGTATTAGTTTATGAAAGGTCTCATATTCTGTACAAGTAGGCCTTTTCTGACTTTTTGAATACGTGCCACAACAAACTAAAGTATGGAAAAAGTATGGAAGGTAGTTGGATTGCAACTTGCATGCATAGCTGACCAAAGAATTGAAGGCTATTATGCACAGTAACCAGCTCATCATTGAAAGGAAAAACAAAGTAGTTGAACATACAAAGTAATGCATGTATAAATGGAGGGGTGAAATGATGATAGACAGTACCAAAATGACCCTGGTCAAAAGGGCTTGAGAACAAGCACACAAGTTGACACAAACGGGTTTGAATGACTACCATGATCAGGTAGTCATTCAACCAAACCATGATCAGGTAGACCAAGAAAACTTTCAGCAACAACTTCCAGAAAAATTGTCTGTGATGCAGAGAAAAATCCTCAAATAACTTTGGCTGAAATTCAGGACTCTCAAAAAAAAGTTGTCTATCTGTTTCAAGATGCACAATAAGGTGGAACAAAAATGAGCTGCATTCAACAAGGCCTATGATGAAAGGTACACCATTCCTACTGTAAAACACGGAGGTGGATCGCTGATGTTTTGGGGATGTGTGAGCTACAAAAGCACAGGGCACCTGGTCAAATCGGATGCCTGGAAGCCGCACATGGGTCGCACTTGGATGTTCCAACATGAGAACGATCCAAAACACAAGGCCAAGTCTACCTGTCACTGGCTACAGCAGAATAAAGTGAAGGTTCTGGAGTGGCCATCTCAGTCTCCTGACCTCAATATCATTGAACCACTCTGGGGAAATTTCCAATGTTCATGCAAGACAGGCCAGGAATTTACAAGAACTGGAAGCTTTCTGCCAAGATGAATGGGCAAACTTGCCATTAGAGAACAGAAAGAGCCTCATCCACAACTACCACTCCAAGCTGTCATTGATGCTAAAGGGGGCAATACAAGGTATTAAGAATTGGAATATGTAAACTTTTGACCAGGGTCATTTTGGTACTTACTTTATTTTTTGAAAAGAGTAAACACAGTTGTTTCACAATAGGCTTCACAGAACAACTAGCTATACGTGAAAAAAGTTGTGTTATTTCATCTTCTTTGAAAAATCTAAATTTCAGTCAGGGTATGCTACGTACATAAACTTTTGGCTACAACTGTAAATAATTTAGCCTCTTTAGACCTAGTTTAGTCTGAATTTGAGCATGGGTTATTCTCAGCAGTCTTGTATGAGGTGGTGGTACTTTTGAGAACCACTATCACCACCATGTCAACATCAACAGTCTCTAAGTTAGCCATTTATTTATTTACTGACATAAATATTAGAAAATGTATTTCTGTCATTTATGTTTTCATATACAAAATAAGGCATTTTGTATTTTTTTCCTTCCATTTCTGGGGAGCATAAAAATAATATAGTAGTTTAGCTTATAGTAGAGCAAGTATATTTTATCACTTTAATTATTATCACATAATTATTATTTTATTGACAATAAACAGTTACAGACAGGTTTGTCATATGAAGTTTGGTCTCCGCGGCTCTCCGTACTTCAGGCCTGGGCGTCGGCAGCGTACTTACGTTTGTGGTTTGCTCTGCGTAGGACCTAAAACGCCACCTCGCTCGTCAAATCTGTGTTTATTACGTAAAAACATAAATATAACTGCTCAAAATGCTCTCGGCCACACTCGACAGCAGTGGCTCCCCCAAAAAACGAGCCTTTACTCGAGGAGTGAGCGAAGACGAGTCCCTCCGAAACATTATCAAAGAGGTATGTGTTTGTTTTTGTCTTGGTACATAGATATAGATCTGCTATGATCAAACATTTCTATTTATTTTTGTTCACTGTTTGGTAATGCAGCTATCGACTGTTTTGACATGATACCAATAAAATAATAGCATTTTAATTAATGGGAAACCAAATGGCACAGCTAGCTGTAGACACTTCCTCGTTCGGCTTGCATTATCATCGTATTGTATTTTAAAATACTGCTACACTAATTGATTTATTTTCAGGCTGAGAGTTCATCCAGGCGTTTGGCAAGAAGTGACAGCCGTGCAGGGACTTTGAAAAAAAGGACTGAGAGCCAGGTACAAAATCTTACCATTATTATATACTGTGCAGTAATATACTATAGGTCAGGCAAGTTTATTTGTAGAGCACAATTTTACGCAAAGTAATTCAAAGTGCTTGTCAGAGCAAATAACACTTCCACTGTATTAAGGTGCTTCATTCACACTAAGGAAGTCGAATAAATACGCAAGTTATTTAAACTCAACTAATCCACTCAGAGAATAGACAGATCTGCTTCATGGTCTAGTGCCAAAGTACATGTCTGACACAGAGCCATATGAATCATCTCAGGCTCTGAGGGCCTCAGGGAGTGGTCTCCTGATCCCAGAGTCAGGACTAAATATGGTGAGGACCTCAGGGAGTGGTCTCCTGCTGATCCCAGAGTCAGGACTAAACATGGTGAGGACCTCAGGGAGTGGTCTCCTGCTGGTCCCAGAGTCAGGACTAAACATGGTGAGGGCCTCAGGGAGTGGTGAGGGCCTCAGGGAGTGGTCTCCTGCTGCTTCCAGAGTCAGGACTAAACATGGTGAGGACCTCAGGGAGTGGTCTCCTGCTGATCCCAGAGTCAGGACTAAACATGGTGAGGACCTCAGGGAGTGGTCTCCTGCTGATCCCAGAGTCAGGACTAAACATGGTGATTGAGGCAGCACCATGTTAGCCTCAATCACCAGCTAAAATCTGCATACATTTATGCATATTGTAGCTGCATTCATTTGTGCGGCTAAGATCTGGAACAGTCCTGAAGATGTGAGCTAGGCCTTAACTCTGACAATGTTCAAACCCAGGCTGAAAACCGTTATTTTAAACTGTGCGCATGACTTTGAAAGTATTTGATCTGTACACCCTTTGCTTTAAATGTAATTAATTAATTATTATATTGATGTTACAGGCTTTAGTCTAAGTTTATTTGCCCTCTTGTAATTGTATGTATGTAACTCTGAAGCACTTTGCATGTGTTTACCTTAATTCCTCCCTGCCTATTAATCTCCATGTGAGAGCAATAAAGTATCTATCTATCTGAAACCAATCAACATGTTTACAAAATGTTTCCTTTTTCTCCCTTAAATGTCCACTCATTTATCATATTGATGAACTAATATTTTCTTTTTTGTTTTGAAAGACTGAACAAGAACTCTTCATGGGACTACCAGAAATGGTGACTATCATCTTTATTAATGCTGATTATTACATGCTTTATGTACCAATAAGATTTGAAATTTAGTGCAGTTTTCTGAGATACTGTATGTGATACTCTCAGCCACAGCAATATACCACAAACAACATCTCGTTTCACAATAACATGATGTCAGTTCATGTGACATTGACGCTTGGTGTTATTATTAAAAGTGGTTCATCTTAAGGTCCATGTCAAAGTAAATTCACTTTGGAGTATGCGTACTTGTGAGTAAAAACCAAATGGCAGAATAATGACTGCCATAGGTTACTTGTTGAGTTAATACAAATCAAATCTAAAGCAAACAATGATGAAAGCTTTTTAGAGCAGTGGTTCTCAACGGGTGAAGCTTTGGGACTCAAATTCCATCTATTATGACAAGCTGCAATCCAAATTTCAACTTATGATAAAAGCTGTTTGCAGTTTGGCCATGTTTACTATTTTTTAAATCAAATCAAAATAATGCATTTCTTCTGAGTTCTGTTAATTCAAGCCTTGATAAGACTCTCAAAAACTAAATCGATTGATTTCAGGTAAAGCCCTGTGATGCACTTGATGGCCACTGTTTTAGAGCCCACATTCAAACATACTGTAGCTGTAACAGTAGACTCAACCTTGTTGGTATTTTTGTATCAATGATTTTTCTGTAATTAATGCAGTTAGTGTTAGTCTCGCTTTAGCTTTTAATACTATCTTCAGCTGCCTAACATCTCATTATATATGGCTTCTTCACTTTTCTGAGCCCCATTATTTCTGTCGCATGAATCCACATGAATCCTCCTACGTAAATCCTACTCAGAGCTCATCGAGTGCCCACTCACTGCCTGGCACTGCGCTCTGCTTTAGCCCACACTGAAACAGGCTGTTGTGTATGTTTGCGTTGCTGCGATAGCTTGAGCTCCAGGCCAGCTACGAGGAGGCCGTGACGGAGCTGCGTGGGCTGGAGGTGGAGCGGGACACGTTGATGTTCCAGGTGGACGTGCTGCAGGACTCTCTGGAGGGAGTGGAGGAGCTACTGGCTGAGGCCCAGAGAGAGGCAGGGCAGGCCAATGCTGTGAGTCGACTAATAATAGTAATAATAATAAAGTGTATGTGTGGGTGGTTAAGTTTATGAATATGCCAAAGAACATGTTGCAAGCTTTTATTCTTTCTATTATTTCTTTCTATTATTTGACCCGAGTCTGGTTCAGTTATTACTCTTATAGTAGCGGCTTTTATTTTGATGCTTATTCAAGTCTTGCATAATGTTAGTTTGTAAAGTCAATAGTTTTGTTAATGGATTCTCAAAAAGATTGAGAATCATGGTTCTACAGCAGTAGTTTGTGGCTAGAAATAAAGTTGTTTATTGAATGTTTTAGGAGCTGCAGAGAGAGCGAGAGGCCCGGAGGAAGCTGGAGAGTATGGTCAGCGCTTTGATGAAAGAAGTGGAGAGGTTGAAAGAGGTAATGTGACACCACCACACCAAGATCATACAGTGCATAGTGCTGCATAAAGCCTGTTATATAATGTTTGGAGAGGCTTCAATTTGATGCATGGAGGAGGTAAGAGCGCTGCCATAGCTAAAAACATGCATCTGACATTACCTTTCACCACAGTATCCCACTCCAAATTGCTTCTTTCTATTGAGTAAATTGTAACTGTACATTTAAAACAGTAAAATGAAAGACTCTGACACCACTCCTGTTTTCCCAAAGCTCCTCTTGAGTCCCTATGTGTCCAGGAAATGCTTTCCGTACCTTACCATCTCTTGTCCTTCTGTTGAAGAGCACCATCATGCTAAAACATCGACTGAAGCACCACAAACACCACCACGCTGTACTGCTTTATTTTTTCTTTGACAGCCGCTACGCAGCAAAGGAGTTGTTGAAAAAGTAACTAGTATTGGATTACTTGAGCATGCAAAACTAGCAAGTTATGTTCCTCGTTACTCTACAAAGCAAATCTGAGTACTCTAACGTGCTACTAGGGAACACGTTACCCCCAACACTGATCACTATCAAGTACTGATCAAGTACAACATTTGTACATTTTCTTTTTGGAAATTTCTTTCAAAAGCTGCTTTTCTCCCAGAGTCGTATTGGCACCTGCTCCAACTGATGTAGAATTCTGTAATATGAACGCAGCCTATTGGAAACTTTCAGTTGTATTAATTCATAATGATGTCTGTAACATCAGCTTTTTTTTTTGTTATTTTGACCTTAGGAAGGAAACAATACTGCCACAGATGAAAGTGACTCAGCCCAGGTTAAAGATACCAACAGGGAAAGCAACAGAGCCATGCTGCCACCTGCTGGAGACGTCGAGGAGCCTGTTCTGGAAAAGCTGTGTAAGTTGGTGAGTCTGTCTCCGGTTCGAATGCCGTCATTGGCTCTGGACAGCACTGTGAGCGAGGAGGGCGTTCTGCAGAGGCCTTACGAAAACGGTCTCGACGATGAGAAAACGGACTCTGACAGCGTTAGTGCATACGAGGACGCCCCATCCGACACTCCCGACAACGACAGGCTGTTCCCAGGAGAGGGCGCTGTTGCGGACCTGCCTCACGATTCAGACCAGAATACAGCCACAAAGCAACCAGAGAACGAGAAACCCGAAGCGTGTGTAATTTCATAGTCTGTCCATACTTAGATTTTTTTGACTTTTTGAGACAAAGGGCCACTGTATTGTATTTTATTAGTTTTTTATATGTTAATGTCAGAAAATGTACTCAAAAAGTCAGAAATGTCAACAAATAGCTTTAATTTCACATCTAGAATGATCTTTTATAGAAGCCAAAATACTAAGGGACCAATGTGACTAAGGGTATCGCTATGAGGGACTTTGTAGCAAATTGCCTAATGTAATAATTCTGACCAATTTTATACTTCCGTTTTACCTTTTTTTTTACAGTGGTCCAAATCCTCTTCCACAAATTTTAATAGCTTTTATTATTTTTTATTTGCATTCCGCTCTTGTTTGAGCTGTTTTCAAAACTGTTAAATTAACCTGATGTCATCGGTAGGCTAAACATGTAACATTGAACTATTCCTTCACAGTGAATCTCAGGATACAATTTGTTTACTCACCAATTTATGATTAATGCCAATGCTATACTTTTTTGTTTATCTGTCTTATGAAGATGATCATTTTCTAAAAGTTGTTTTAGAAGTTGAACAGAAATGTTTCGTTACCTTTTAGGGAATGCCATTTAAATGGTCTTGGAGCAGCCAGGGACATACGGTAAACAAAAGATTAGACTTGTATCCAAAATACAGCTAAGCTTGAAAAGTATTTGGAATTAAGTTATTTTTAACCTCCAATTGTTCATTTGCAAAAGCAGATACACTCTCCATTTTGAATTTGTGGCAAACTTGTTTTAGATTTTTCTTTCCATACCTTATAGGTGATGCCAGTAAAAGTAAAGTTGAATCAGTTTGATAAATAAATCTAATATTTCTGATGCATTAAATAGATCTGGTTATCAAAAACACAGGTACACAAAGATAAAATGAGTGTATGTGGATTTTTATCAATTGTCACTAGTCTGTTTTTTTTTCAATTTTAAAGCTCCAATAAGCAAAAAAGATCCCCCAGCCCGTCTGTTATAGTCCCACATTGCATCGCTCAATTCGCCACCTCCGAAACTGCTGTTGAAGAGTAACTAGGCCCTTCCCCAGCCTCAGTTACACCTGCACCACGTAAACACAAACAGTCAGCAGCTAGCTAATAACAGATGGTGAACTGTAAAGCCATCTGTATGGAATCAGATTTGAGACAAAACTATTCAAATTACTTCAAAAGGAACACAAATAAAAAAATGTATTATAATATAGTTTTTGGGATTTCAAGATATTCTTTTCATTCCAACATAAAAATAGACAATAAAAAATAGAAAAAAATATTAAATGCTAAACATGAAGAATAACAATTATTATACACATTCTCCTCTTTTGCCTTTTAGTTGTTTTTTTTTTTAGCCAACTGTAAAATGATACTATTAACATTAAAATAAAAACTTTAATATTTTTTTTATTTGACTTAAGTGAAAACATATATTTTATTGAATAACAATTTTTACTCTTCATATTTAGCATTTAATAGTTTGTCTATTTTTATTGTTTGTTTTTATGTTGGAATGAAAATAATAACTAAGTAATTTGAATAGTTTTGTCTCAAATCTGATTCCATACATCTGACACCAGTTCAGTTGCAGATGAAATCCTCAATTTAGCTTCTGCAACTGTTGCTATATTGCACCATCGAGAGGCTTATGTGGCGTTCAGGTTTTGTGGCATATAAAACTTCAGCATTATAAATGTGGTTTGAAATGGAACGATTACAGTCTAAATGCCAAAAAACAGACTTGCATGGAGGCTGTAGTTTAGCAAATAAACATCAACATGTTTACTTTTCTACATCACGTTTTATTCTGTTGTGCTTAAGATGAGATGAGAGTTTCCCACTTGCCTTTGAAGGTGAGGGTTCACTAGTGCCACCTACTGATGAAAAAAGTCATACAGAATTGCTCATTGGGGCTTTAAACATAAACATAGTGTATCTATATAATGTGTTTTCAATGTACAGTACTGAGCAAACGTTTTAGAAAGAAACTTGTACCAAGGCATTATGTCAGAATCAAATTATCTATGGTTTCTATCTATTTGAATGAACTCAGTGTTTTGCACAGTATTGTACGTCTGTCCACAATACTATAAGACAAAGGGAAAAAGGGTTCCAAATTATTTTTATATAGACGAGAAAAGTCTTAAGGGACATGCCAATTTTACTGCCTTACACGATCATACTGGTAATTTCTTTTAGCCAATTTGTTTGCATAAGCACTTTTTAAACAATGGCAGTAATTTTCATATTTCAAATATATAACCACATCCCTTTATAATAACCAAACATGATTAAAAAAAAAAAAGATGGGGTTTTCTTGTCCTGCCTTTTTGCACAATTGCAGTGATAATGGTGGTCTCTGCTGTAACACATTTTGTATTTGAAAATCTGTTTTTTTATTAATAATTCTGATTTCTAGACTCTTCACTTTGTAACGGTTTGCATGAGCACATAAAGATTGTCAGTGGAGTTCAGAGCATGTCATGAAGTAATATGTTGTGTATCATCACTACTTTTGCACGCTGTTGTTTAGACATATCCTGTTAGTCATTGGGGCTGCACAATATTAGAAAAAATATATAGTTCAGGTGTAAATGCTTCATATATTGAGACACAAATCTTTATGTTGATGTTCTTGTCAGTAGCCGTATGAAACAGAATCATTGTCCTTTTTAAAATCCAGAGCAAAAACTTACAATTTCTTCTGTCTTTCTTTATGAGCTTTTCTGTCAACCAAACATCTACCTATTTCTTTGTATTTGTTTGCAATTAACATTGTGCAGCCTCAATCCATATACCATAATATCACAATAGCAGTATAGATATAATACAAATACATGATTTCATATCGTTTTAGTGGGCTGCGTATCCTCTGGTTTAGGATGAACTGAAGTGTGATTAATGACTTCTTAGAAACAGAGACGCTCTGTTGATGCGTCAGAGCTGTGTGTCATGTGATTTGAGAAAATTGTACACTGCCTTATTGTATCTCAGGCTCTTGTTTATGCTGGTTCTGGGCTGGCCACCTCTGAGCTCATATGCTGTAGTTGACCTGGTTTAACGGCAACAAAATGTTTAGAGAAAAGAACTGCTGTTTTTTGTTGTGCGATTATCTTCAGTGGGAAGTTGGACCTACAGTAATATGGTTTCAATCAATGATAAAGTTTAACATTTGTGGATTTGCACAGCCCATTGTGTTTAGAGGTGTTGTTAACCACTTAAAGAGAGAACATTTCTGCCTTGAAAAGCATGAACAACATGATCACATTTGACAATCTAGTCACAAGGTGGAAGTTTATTTCACTGTTATCACTTTTTACTACTGAATCTGCCTGACCTCACATTTTTCTCATAATTTTAATGTCCTTTATTTTATCATTTGCGAACACGTGTTTTTATCACTTTATTACAAGTTTTCACTTAAAAATATCCTGTTTGTCATGAATGAAGTTGTGATTAAAACTGCCCAGAAACATCTATAACGTTTCTTCTTTATGACTCGTGAAACTTGCACCAACTTCACATAATAATAGTAATTAACAATGTTGCACTGTAGTCATTATTACTCACTCAATATTCAGTGGTGGTTAGCTACTATTGTAGCCACAGCTGCCCTGGCATCAGCTCCTCTGACCACCACAAGCCGCTCACACACTACATGGCAGACAGTGGTCGTCTTTCCCAAGGACACAACGACAATCTGCACCTGTGAGAGCCGCTCTACCATTTGAGCCATTGTTTCTCTTTAGGGCCTATGCGTCCGTTTCCGGGCAGTTTGATCGATATGTATTTTAGGTTTTTTTAATCTATAACAGTTATATAACCATATTTTTTAAATTGCTATGGCTTTCGACAATACAAAATACAGTATGTTAATCCCATTTGTATTTATATATATATATTTATTTCAGTATTATTATTATTCAGTATTAGAGATTTTAGTGTTAGATTCTTTTTATATTCTAGAACTGGTATCTTTGACTATTACAAAACCCCAGAGTGTCCTGATCTCCGCTAGATATCTGTTTCTCACACAGACATCACATTTTTAAACACAGTTTATGGCATCTAAATAATTAAACAAATGAATGCACACAAATTAAAAAATAAATATTTTTGAGTAAGAATCTAAAAAAGCCCCTTGTCTTTTTTGAGTTTGAGCTGTTTCCACTGCGGCTGGCTGTAGTAATCTTCTTTCGTCATCCCGAATAGTTCACTGAAGTCCGAGTCCGAGAGGTGTCTCTGTGAAAAGGCACAAGATCACACAGTAAATCAATGTGACCTTCAACAAGTTATTATATAGCATCATTATATGGTCATTTTAGTCATGTTCACCACTTACCTTCTTGGATAACTTCATAGACACTAACAACTCCCAACACAATGGGAATTTTTGGGGGGAGCCAAATTGTCAACTTTATTTCCCCACATTTAATAGTAAAATCTCTATGTTTGATCCATAGTTGGCCAAAAAATCATCAAGTTGAGTATATTACCTCTTTCTGAGATGGGTTGACTCCGTCTGGCAGCTCGTCCGATTGTTTGTCCACCAGAGACTCGAGAGGAAAAGAGTCATAATTTTTTTCACCTTCAGACTCTTCCTGTTCACCTACGTCCTGAAAATGAACACATTAGTATTGACTTGTATTATTAGCACTTCTGGTTATTGACCCAAATATATGATGAATGGGAGTTATTTTGGCTCTTCTTTGGGTCATTATACAGATCTATAGACACACTCCTATGCTCCGAGCTGCTGTCCTCTTCAGACACCGCCATCGAGCACATAATTCGTCATCAGCGCAAGCGTATGGTCTCTAGAGGCGCTAAACCTAAAAAGTTACACTGAGTTGCTTTAATCTCTCAACTTTTGCTAATATAAATCCAAAACAAATATGTATTGCAACCAATGGCAGAGAATAAGTCAAGCAGTGGGTTGGATTCCCCTTCAATGTATCTCCTGGTAGTGGGATACAATAAGTTATGTCTTCCAGTATCATATAGAAGCAGATATTTTTGAAAACCGTTGTTTACATTACCCTGGCCCTGAAAGTGGGTGCTTGTAAACTCATCCTTGTGAAGAATTGGAGTGTTAAACATGCATTAGGAACGTTAGAAATGAGTTTGACAGCTAACAATTTTAAATGTACACGCTTCCTGTATTCTTGTCTGTACAGTAATCGGGTATAGGACCTTTTACATTCTTATTAAACTTGCTACTAGCTCCCCCAAACCACTGCACACACCAGCAATTTTTCACTTTTTATGTCATTTCTATTTCTGGGTGGGGTTAGGGGGTGCAAAAATGTTTTTGTCATTCTGGAGAAGCAAAATGAATGGCAGAGGAAGGACATCAGCGTCTCTAATGTCCCTGCAAACTGTAAGAGCCAGAGTCTCAGCCTCATCATGTGCTTCTTCTACAGAGGGACCATACAGAGCATCCTAACCAGCTGCATCACTGTGCGGTACGGTGCCAGTGCATGAGACTGTTTAGCTCCATACCTCAGTAATCACCACGGGCTCAGCCTCCTCTCCCAGCTCCTTCTTCAGCTCCTCGTAGCTCTTGCCTTCCTAAAAAAACAAACCACAAAACTAAAACGGTGTCCTTTGCCGCTTTCATTTGTGTGCAGTGTATTCTCGGCCTCTTACACTCCACATGGTTGGGTCCCACGCAGCGAACCAGCCCGTGAAGGTTGGTGGTTCCAAGCCCTGTTTGATGCGTATTTTGGGGGTCTCTGGGTCCCTGTCTCCCGGGTGGGTCTCGAGGTATTTCTGACTGTTTTCCGTTGCCTCTTCACACTCTTCTTCCCTCGCGTCTTTTCCAATCCATAAAAACAGCTGGTGATAAAAATTTGGTTTAACCCACAGTCACACAGTAACATCTTTCATCCAGTGACCATCTGGAGTGAGATCTGATGTATTTTATAATGATTTCATGTCATTTATATTTTTTACCTCCTTTATTTACAGTCTCTAGAAAAAAAACACTCCCAATGTGGATCCTTTGCCCAAAAATATGCTCATAGGCTCATAGGTATTAAATACTGTATGTAATTTAAAATGTCTGCATATGTTCTCAACCCTTCAAATGAATGCCTTGACACATTTTTCAACTCGAGTAGCAAGAGGGAAATGTTAGTAAACAGTGAACAACATAATCTACTGCATTATTCCAATTGTGACAGAACCTTGCAATTTTAGTGAGTTTATGTATCAGTGTGGATCTTTGGAAGTGTCTAAGAATGGGACAAATGCTGGTGTAAGTAACGAATGGGGGAGAAGCCACATGCCTCTATGCTTCAATGGGTAAGCAGCCATTTTTTCCATTGAGCATAAAAAGCCCAAACGCTATAACCGCAACACTTTACCTCAGGGCACTCATTTGGACCCAGACAGTTACAATCATGTGCAGAAAGAGGACATGCAGACCTGGTCCCACGTGTCGAGCAGCATAACGTCATCTTCACAGAGGTCGTCCTGAGTGAACTGGACGATCTCTGAAAAGAGGAAGCGCCCGGTTTTATTGGAGCCCTCAAACAGACGCGGCTGGTAGTCCAAGACGACTTGCTGCAGCCTGCAAAGAAAACAACAGCCGCCTTATATAGAACCGTCTCACTTTCCAAAATCACAACCAAAAACCTTTCTTTCAAAAATACCACCTTTAGAGTCACATTTCCAAAAGAGAGCACACTAATGTTACAAATGCAGAAATCAACCAGGGATAAAGCTTGCTTAAATATGATTACAATTATGAACAGAGAAGTTCCTTGACCTACCAGTGTGATGTAAAGTTTGAGGAAAATAAAAATGTGTCTGACTTGCGCTGTATTTTTTAAAAGTAGATATAATTCCATTTTAACTGTCTCAAAAGGTTAATTTTGTTTTCTTGTGTTAATAGTTTAATAGTAGTTAAGATTTATTTTTTATCAGACCATCTGCAGTCCCGTCCCGAGGCTGGGGACTGCAGACTATAAATTAGCCTAAGGGTAACTGGTACAATGCATCAAATGGCAACATTTATGTTATACTTTTACATGGTCCCTTTTAAATAAAAAATAAAGTCAGGTATGGTTTTTCATGCCTAACAGTTTTGATTGCTCACTTCCTACATTCTTCCACAGAACCATGTGATGTTGTCTCTCCGATCATTGCACAAGAGAAAACTACATTATGGACTGGGATGGAGCTAAAATCATTGTGGCAGAGGACAATAAACACCGTTGCTGCATAAAGGGGGCAATTGAAATGTGGAAACACATCTCTGGGACAGTGACCCTGATGAGGGCCTTCTTTCACACACCTGGGATGCTGTGCTGAAGAAGTTGTACTGGAGATGGCACTGTTGTCCTACATCCACTGGAAAACAGCACTAAAACCAGTGCAAGACAGCTGACATGTCATTGCAACATTGTGACCACTCTGAGGAAGACTGCAGGCTGTTGAAACTGTCAGGTATGAAAAACCACACTGGTCTGATAAAAAAGAAATGGTAAAAATGTCTCACTTTTTGTCGTTGGCGTAGGGTGTTTTTCCTCCGAGCAGCTCCCAAAACTCCACTGGCTCCTGCCCCTCGGCCACCAGCTCCTCGGAGCTGCTCTGCCCGATCGCAGTGGCCACTTCTTTGGCCATCTGCCGCTCATCACCACTTGAGCCCTATGAGGTAATTATCAGAATTAGGATTGTCATATGAGTCGGTAGTAACTGAATACAGGTATTTCAATGTACTGTAGTTACATTTTCATTTGATGGCATTTACAGTCATCTTCCTATAAGCGAAGGAATACACTATGGTTCTCAATCATTAAATTTAAGCCTCATATTGGATTACATCAAAAGTCACCAGGGACAGATTTACTGATGTGCTCTTGGTGTGCCTTCGTAAAGTGCTTTTTTGTGTTCCCAATTGGTGAAAAATAAGTTCATAACCGATGTGGCATCAAGCAAATAGCCCACGTCTTTAAGCATAAACTGTATTTACACATATATAATGCAAATGAATACATGTTCATTGTTTTCCGCATTTATACATACTGTACACACTGGCAGAATGTCAGTGTATGTAAACATACAACATCATTTCACTCATGGGTAGTGTTTGTGTGAAGCCATTTATTGTTTACGCTTTTCAACTTGAAACTATAAACTAGCCAAATGTTCATGATCAAAAGTTTACATAATTGTGCATCTTGAATCCAATATAAATTTTGTCCTGTGTTTCAGCTGAAGTGAGTTTTTCTTTGCTTCTAACATCTTCCCTGCAGTTGTTGAAGCTCATGTAAACGTTAGATCAGGGACATTTGAGTAGATTCTGTTTCATTATGATTTCAAAAGAGTAAACTCAGTTCTTTGGCAATAAATGGCTTCGCACAACCACTAACCATGAGAGGGAAAATATTTTTGCATTATCATTCATATTCTATGAAAAATGGCCTAAAGATTAAAAGGGTATGTAAACTTAAAAGGGTATGTACGTAAACTTTTGTGCATAGCAGCAAATATAACACAAATCAATGAAAACATTCTAAGTACTGGTATTCAATACAATGCTATGATTAGACAAGTATTCAGTATTACTACTACTAAAAACATGTACAATAGGCCAGAATGAATGACAGTGAGAGAGTGAATGGTTGGTGGTGGTGGTGGTGGGAGGGGCCGATGGTGCAGAATGTCTACAGCAGGCATACCCAAAGTGCGGCCCGGGGGCCAAATGCGGCCCTCAGACCAATTTTTGGTGGCCCAAAATCTTCTTGTTGAATTGGCACATGTCGTCAGAGATGATATTTGTCTGCAGGTTTAACAGGTTTTCTGCACAATTAAAGCCTCAAACACTTTATTTTAATTGTGAGACAGGTTCCAGACTAACTAAAGGTGTGGGGAGAAGGTTTAAACCACTCTTTAAACCCAGTTGAATTTTGGACTGCGCTGGCCACCGATCTGTGGCCCTCCATGCTGTACCCACTTCAATATGTGGCCCTCGATGAAAAAAGTTTGGACACCCCTGGTCTACAGTGTAGCGATTTGAGAAACTAGTAATCAGCGCAACACAAGTGTAAGCCATTATTATAGAAAGAAAACTGCAAGTGGAACAAGTGTTTGGATTTAAATTTAAGGGAAAAAAGTCTCATTGCACTTCAAATCAAAAAATATCAATCAACAAATCTCAATTTACAATTTTTTGTCATTTTACATGCAAAAACACTTCTTCCACTGGTGTTTATTTATTTTTACTTTGCAAGTACTTACTCAAATTAAGAGCAAATATTCTTAATTTGACTAATTTAAACTTTTAATGGAGTTTTTTGCAGTGTATGCCTCACCTTGCCGCACCACAGGTAGATGGCGCTCTGGCTCTTGAGCAGGAACACGTCTCCAGAGTTGAGTGACGAGGCCTGGGCTTGGACTTCAATGGCTTTGGTGTTGAATTGGTCGGTGCCGTGAATCTGGAACAGCCGCACTGGAGGCTCCTCCTCTGTGGAGCCACTTCTTGAGGTACCACCCTGGACACACCAAGGATCAGTATAAGAATAAATCGTCAGTGGGCAATTTACTTAAGTACTGCACTTAAGTAGAGTTTTTAAGGATCTGTACTTAACTTACTACTCCACTGACAAACAAATATACTTTCTACTCCACTACTTTTCTAAAAACAGCTCTTGTTACTTGTTACTTATGGAGTGCAGACAAGTGTTTACTCTTTTAGAATGAATAATATCTGTAGCTTTTCTTTTCTTTGGTCATTGCGCGAGTTAAGACTAGTACAGTACATCCTCAGAAGTACCCAGAAAATCGTTGCAGATCCCTCTCATGTGCTTCACTCTCAGTACGAACTGCTGCAGTCTGGAAGGAGGTATAGGATCCCGCTATGTAAAAACAATCGCTATAAAAACTCTTTCATACCAAACTCCATCAAACTACTTAATAACAACTGAATGTGACTGTGTTGAGCTGAGCCACTGTGGTGCTGGTTACTTTGTCCTTGGTTATTCTTTATGTTTTTCTATGTATTATGTTTCTGTATCTGACTATGCAAGTGACTCTCCTCCAAGACAAATTTCTTCCCTGGGAGACGAATAATAAAATTAATCTGAATGAATCTGAATCTAAAAGCTTCACAGGCTTTCTACTTTTCTACATAAGCTTCATGAGTTATGAACACATTGAATATAATCTGCAACATTTAATTCTAAAGTATAAATAGGATTTTTTCTTTCCCATCTCCCATCATTGTGTGTGAATCCTCAAAGCATGTTATTTCTCTTCTGTCTTTTGTAAACATAGCTCACAAGGACCAAAGGTTGGAAACACCTGCAGTATTACATTAAGCCACAGCTGCCCTGGGACTGACAAATCCACTGTCAACACTTTTACGTCAAATTCAATTTTATGGGTTATGTATGTTTAAATATATCTTTCAAAGCTAATAGTCAATAGTATTACGAACCGCATAGATGACCATTTTGCCCTTGAACATGGCCATGAAGTGCTTTGGTTCTTTGCCCATGGTGACCCGGATCTGAACCGGTTTTCCTTCATATTTCTGGTCCAGATCCACAGCCTGAAACGCCATGGCTGCCACCTCGTCCTGAGAGGCGTGACGTCCCTAAAATAACAACACATTTATTAGGCTTATATTAGGCTTATATTTACAGCTGTACGTAAATGGTGACCCCTCATTGTTCAAATACTTCTATTTTAGACCAAGTTAGTTTAAGCACTCAATTTACAATTTACAAATTACATTTTTGGGAGAGAAATATTGTATCATTGGATGCAAAACACGTTAAATACCTTATTCTCCCTTATTTATTCATTTGTTTACATTTATATACTGTACATTTATATGTATTTGTAATGAATAGAAGGCCTCTCACCAGCCACATGTAGAGCAGGTAGCACTCTTTGCTGTTGACCAGGTAAGTGTACAACAAGAGGTAACAGTCTCCTCCGTAGAAGTATCCATACGTCTTTGGATCCACTGGAGCAAGCTCCAGATCCTCGATCCTCCACACCTGCAACATACAGCAGCTGTGCAACCACTAGGGGACGCTGTTTTTCAGGGAAACAGACCACTGAGGAGCTTTTTCAATTTAGAGACTTAATTTGCCAAAGCAGATATCTCCGTTTTGATTTTTTTTTTTTTTTGCAAACTTGTTTACATTTTTATTACCATTTAAGAAAGGTGACACCAGTAAAATTAAAATTGAATCCATTTGATCAAAAAAAAAAAAGATAAAAACCTCAGCCTACGCGAATTACAAGTATACGTTGATTTTTGTCAATGGCACTTATCTGTTTTTGCAAATGAACTTCACTTAGAAATTGCAATATCTATTAGAATACAGAAACAATACATTTTTATAATTATTATTTTATTATATAAAAAGTAACACCCACATCCTATCTGTTCTCCCCCAAAAAAATCAAAACAGAAACAAGACTAGATGCAACAAAATACATTTTTAGTCCATGGTGAAGCAAAGAAGTCCAAGTCCCTTCAAAATCGCTCTGTCTTCCTCTGACCAAATGCACGATCTTTCAGAAGTGCAGACAATAGTTCATTAATCCATTACAATTCTAATGTTGCTAATTGAATCCCACCAAAGAACTGACCAGGCGTAAGGCCTGCTTAGGGCCTGCCTAGCTTACCAACCTAAAGATCATGCATCAAGTAAATTGTGATAAACCGGTCATTTTGAGATAAAAACAGCTATTACACTTTTATACAATATATGATTTTAAAAGTTTGATATTTTAGATCCATGTTACCTCGATTTTACCCGATCCATTGTCCACCATTCTCTCCTGAGCAGCTACCTCTGGCATTACATGCATCAGGGAGGCATCAAACTTCTCTTGGGTGATGTGGGCTGTTCCAAATACAGTATTCATTCAATTAAAAAATATATATTTTAGTTTACAATGGTAACAATTCCATTTTATAGAAGCCTCTGATATGTGAGGTATCTCAATACAACTCCAGTAGTTTAAACATTTATTTTATTAGCCAATCGTCCTATTTGTGTTTGCACCATACTTTCTTGATCAGTTTTACTAAATATTGAGTGAACGTACCCACTTTGCCCCTGGTGTGGACTTTGCCTAGGCCTTGAGTCTGGTCTTTGACAGACCACTTCTGGAACAGCTGTTTGAACATAGCCGACTCTGCACCGTCGTTCACCATCTCTATGTTTGTGGTTGGAGGATAGTTCTTAGTTTTGATGAATTCCTGAAAAAAATAGTGAGTTAGACACAGGGATCATGAGGTTATTTGCGTGGATTGTATAAGAAGTAAAGGAGGATGGAGTCACCAGTGCTCTGGACATGGCAGCCTTCTTTTCATCCTTGTTTGCTTTCTTGCCTTTCCACACAAACACCTTGGCTCCTCCTTGGTCCAAAATGAAGCAATCCTACAGACACAAAAGAATAATAGGATCTAAAGTGACAATGTTTCATTGGCGCCACTCTCTGTGATGGTAGTTAATGGTAATTAAGATCAGGAAGTGTAAAAGAAAAAGTAATGAGACAAACAAGATAGTGAATGCATAAGCGAGTTAGAGAAAGTCTGAAAGAGGGAAACAGAGAGAAGGAACAAATATGTGAGATCATAGCTCACCCATATATACACAAAGAGACGTTCCCCTTCACACACCCAACCCCTGGACTCCCACAAGCACAACTTTTAGCTATTTGACATATTACTACATGCTTTTTATTACAGGGACATGATTTGTGCTAAAAGAAGGCCTTAAAGGTGCGTGCAAAAAAGATATGTGTATTTGACCTTGTAGTGACCCAGAGGCACCACCTATACAGCCACTACAAGATCAGATATGCAGTAATATGAAGGTTTTTGGACCACAATGCACCTTTAACTGTCATTAAAAAGCATTACATTTCATGCGTTTAATGAGTTTTTTGGAATTAGTGACATTGCTTGACTATTTTGTACCACCCCAAAAACATATCTGTTTGAGGCTCAGCATCACCAAATCTAAATCCATTTTTGAGCTGGACTGTGCTAGGACTGAACCTGGTCTAAACTGCTACCTGGTCAAAAACTTAATTGACTAGTAGTAGATATGAGTAGATATAAACAAGGACTAACCAGCCAAAACAGAACAACAGCAAAAACAAGCAATCAAAAATGTATTTAAAAAAAAAGAGTTACATAGAGACTTGAACTGCAGAGGAGCCTGTCTTTTTCCTTTGTACATTTTCTTCCACCACTTTTTTCCTATGGCTCGGCCTGGGTCACAATCACACTACACACCTTGTTCTCTGATGAACTGCCTGTCATATACGCTGGTGATGGAGATTTTTACAGCATGTATTTGGATGAGCAATCATTTCACAATCCCATTTGCTTAACTTTACATGTTCTCATTTTTCACGAGGCTGTACTCACGTCATGGTTTAGCAGGTCCTGGACTAGGGGCCGTGTGGCGACTTCAGCCACTTTCATCTGTCCGTCAGCATCTGAAACACTGTAGACGCCAAGACACTGTTTATAAACATTGGGAGACTTTGGTCGTCCCGTGAAACAATACAGTGGACATGCCCTAATTTAGAAGTTAAACACTCAACAAATCTCTTCTCAAGGGCAAAGAGTTATTGACTGGCTTTCCACAGGATGTTGCAGTGCACAAGTGCTCAAACAAGCAGGTGAATAAATAATCACAGTCCAATAAAACAATACAGCTGAACATGTCTTAACCCTCAATCACACCTAGCACATTTTTGTGTTTTTTTTTTCTATTATTTTTTCTATGCAAATTGAGTACAACTTTCCCAGGTGGTATATTTTGAGTCAGCCTACCATTAGACAAGGTATTAAAAATGCAATTTCAAACATTTGCATACTTTTTGAACTCTCAGGCTTCAAATGAATGCCTTGACACGTTTTTTTTTCATGTTTATCTTATACAGCAAGAGGAGGAATATGCCTGTTATATCCCATGAGAAAGAATGTTGGTATACAGTAGAAAAAAACATAAGCGACTGTGACAGAATATGGCAATTTATTGTGTATTTAATAAGTCTGGATCTTTGGAAGTGTCAAGGAAGGCGGCAAATGCTGATGTTGGAAATGAATGGATTGAAAATTCCATATGATGTGTGTTACTGTGGCTTCAATAGGAAAAATTAGCTCCACTGATCATAAAAAGCCACCTTGGAACGCTTATTTGAACCCAGATAGGTCGAATGATGTGCAGAAAATGAGGAAATGCATGTTTATAGTCTAGCGAGTTTAAAAAATGGGATTTCAATTTCAACTTAACAGTTCGTTGTAACACAAAGTTGGTAATTAAATGGTTAAGATAACAAAAAGTAATCATTTTGACCTTTTTTTTTTGAAGGGGGGGGGGGTTCTCACATGTGTGGAACTGCCCACAACGTACCTGAGGGTTAAGCGGCTTACGTTTTGAGACATGCAAATCTCAATGGGCCAATTTTTAACACATGTGCACTGTTGTGTGTCACTGCCCACCTTACCACCCTGTGGAAACATAATTAATAACTTTTGGCCCTTGAGACGAGATTTGGATGAATCTCAAATCATCAACTTAAAAAATTAAGACCAGTCCAGCTGTATTGCCTTGTTGGATAGAAATACTGTACATTAGTAAAGTTAGGAATGAGATTTGACACAAAAAACAAATGGAAGATTTATGTGCTCTCTCTTTCAAAGGCCTTTAAATAAATCCACTCAAACAAAGAGAACACGCAAACTCCAAATGGAAAGGCCCGATGCGGTTAAAGAAACGAGCTCTGTCCATTAGGGTGCTAACCACTGTGCCACATTAAATTGCCTAAACGTGCTTGAACCAACCCAATGAATATGACATTTACTCAGCTTAATCACCCAAAGCATTTGCCTGCTCTGCCTGGTTGTGACAGGTATAAACATGGAACTGTGGTGATTTCTCAACCATGCTGCATTTGTGCAAGTCCTTAGACATGCAGCAGTTTTCCAGAGTAGCAAAGGTTTTCAAAAAGTTGTAATCTTGACAATGATTTGAAAACCACACAGTTTTTGCATGGATCATAGTTAGAAAAGAATAATTGTTTTTGGACCACATACTGGTAGAGAGTGAGCAGAGATTTCTGCTCCTGGTCCACGATCTCGTCCGGAGTTCCATCAGGCAGTTCACCACTCCGCTCCCCCAGCGCCTCAGTCATGAGCTCCATCAAACGGGGCGAACTCGCCTCTTCGTGCCCCTCCACGATCCGGACCTCCGCCCGACCTCCACGCTCCCTACTGCAGATGTCTTTAGCCAATAGCATGCCCTGCACAAAACAAGCAAGGATGGAGATATTACTGTTTGCTTTGCTCATGACAAGGACAGATTGAATTCGGAATGAGTCCATCGATGGGACAACAGCTCATGTTAACGCTAACTTTTCCAGATTGAGATGACTTGGACATACAGATGATGAATGGGTAGAGGCCTAGAGAAAGCAATTTAAAGTGCATATGACAGGTTTTCTTCTGTATTTGTGACTTACTTTGATGGAAAATATCCGTGGAAAGTATTCATCTTAGTTTTGCTTCAATAAAGTGGCAATTTAACCAATGATAGTTTTTTTTTGTTTTTGGCACTGATATAGATCATTTCTCACATACACTGGAAAAACATGGACTATTAGCTGCGTGAAGCCTAATAGAACGAGGGGGCAGGTACCGAAGTTCTTTGCTCTAATGGACTTTCAATTTTAAGTCATTATTGGACACCTAACATTCTTAACATCATGTGTTTGGCTTAACACATGCTACATAGTCCTATGGTTTTCCTCTGTCTATTTTTATTCAGCATATACTGTACTTTACATATGGAAACATAAAGACACAGTTAAACAGCTAACATGAATGAGCTTCCTTTTTCCGTTCTCACGCTATGGGAAAGCCAAGCCAATCCCTCTGTATAGTATTTCTCATTGGTATAATCAGACTCCATGGTAACAGTTATGGATTGTTTACCTCTACGTATGCCACTTCATGTACCCGTGTCCAATAAGGAAGTGAAAAAACAAACATTGCAAAGGTTGTAAACACATTTTACCTGTGCCTTAGTGAAAAGTTTGACCATTGGGTCATAAGCATTTGAAGTTGTAATGAGAGAGTTGATCTGACAGAGGATGAAGAGCAGAGAGGGCATCTTACTTTGAGTTTTTCTTGTCTGTTGCACTTTGGTCCATTCCACTGGACAATAGTTTTACCAAGGTCCAAAAGAAACACATCTCCATTGTTGAAGCTCTCCCAGCACATCTCCACCTGCAATAAATAAAATACAATTATAAATTGCCCGGTGCCCAGGCCAGTTGACTATTATAATGCATTTTAGGAACTAGGAATGACCTCTCTGGCAGTAACTCGTTTTTTTCCTTTGACGTGGAGCAGCCTCTTCACATCAGACGAGTTTGTTTCGACGTGTCTCATACCTGACGCTATGCCACCTTTTTTATAACTACACAAGATGCAACACTTTCAATACTATGTGTAGTTGTAGCAGCAGTAACGACCTGGTACTGTTGTATTACTCACATGATTCCCTTTTTGAAGTATGCTTTGAAGGTGTCTGACTCATGGCCCTGCACCTCTCTGTACTGGACCGGCGAAGAACCCAGATAGTCGTCCAGCTGAATTGTGTAGACCGCGGCTGCTCCCTGCTCATCCTGACTGGACTCTGAGCCGATCCAGTAATGAATGTCATAGCTCAGACAATTACTTACCTTCTGTGTCTGAGAGGAGGAAGTAGAGAAGAGGAAAAAGCATTGCAAAGACATGAATATTGGGCTGAAGTACCAGACGAGAATGTCCAGAGTGGATGGGATGTTCAAGTTATTAGATAATCTTTGTTAACCCCTCGTTACATATCTTTGATCTTTCAAGTACCATCTCATACAAGCGTTGACCTTTCAAGTACCACCAGGCCTAAATCAAGATCAAATCAGGACTGAAACCGGGTCTAAAAATATTGTATTTATTTGTTTAGTATGGACATAGCAATGACATTAAACAAAACCAGATGTATTGTTTTAAGTGCTAAAGCTCATGTGCTCAACACTTTTCCATACGGGGGCGTTTAGGTTATACAGGTAAAACAACGATGTATGACCAGAGCAAGGCACTTGTTACATATGAGAAAAACTCTGGTCCGATTTCAGTCACTGAGCTCTCTGCTAAAGATGTTCATTTATTCTGCTGTTTTAGTCCAGTGGGGAGAGGGATCCACAGTCTGCTCTTTTGAAAAAGAGGCCGGACTGTTCTGACTGAGGCTTTGGTGGAGGCTCTGAGAGAGGCCTGGCGTCTCACCATGAGACCAGAGTTTTCAACACAGTTGTTCAAATACATATGTGTACTCAAAATACAATTCAAGTTCAAATATACAAGCTATAAATAACTTTTTATCACAAGAATGGCATCTCATAGCTTTCTTGTCTAATATCTTAATTGCCTGCTCATACAGAGTGGTTACTGGCTTCAGAGTGAACGCTGAGGTTTGTGACCTTTGCTGTGATGCAATAGGACAGATGTGAAAAGATCATTGCATGCATGTACAATACAACAGCGTGGATTGATAACGCTGATGTGATTTATGTTTTGTCCAAGTATTTTTTTTCTCCTCCTGAACAGGTTTGTGGTCCCCCAGGAGTCAGGAGACCTCTTGTTGTTGTTTTTTTGTTTTTTGTTTTTTAATTTACAAGCCATACCACTTTTTTCAGAGTCCTGTATTTCTGCTGAAGTTATGTGTGGGTTTTATTAGCATCTAGAAAAATGTTCCAGGCAGTTGTTGCTGAAATTTGAAAATAGCTGAAAGTGCATGTGGACATGGCCTGAGTTTGACCTGGAATTTCTATGCAAGTATTTGATTAGATTTGTTAGCATAAAACATAATTCAACCTATTGGCATGGTTGTTTCTTATGTCATTTTAGGCGGAAAAACTTTTTTTATTATT
>OMNZ01002744.1:414-15839 GCA_900303255.1 Lesueurigobius sanzi | reverse complement strand
GAGAATGTGGATGATTGAGGAAAAGGAAATCTTTGATTACAAGTTAGCTTTGTAGCATTATTCTCCCTTTTTTCAGTTTATATTTTGCTAAAAGTAACTCAAAAGTAACTCAAGTAGTGTAACTCAGTTACATTTTTGAAACAGTAATATGTAATACAAACATATTACATTTTTAAAGCTGTAACTAGTAATATAGAATATATTACAATTTTTAAGTAACTTGCCCAACACTGTTCATGACCAAATGGCTCTCCAATGTAGACTGTTCAAACCAGATCTCATTACTTTAGTGAAATCACATACAATGAGATATTTGTCTGACTTCATTAAAAAAACTAACAATGAGCCAGTCTTTTCAACAGCTCTTGTTTGTGGACAGATCCCAGAGATTCAGCTCCCACTAAAGACCCCATCACTGCAGAATATGATTTGTAATTAAAAAAAAACCCAACAACAAGGAAACGAGGATGTATTTTATGGTTAATTTTGAAGTCATTACAGAGTTTATGGAAATGCCTCACCACCTACACATTGGGTTGACTTGAGGTGCACATCTTGAATGCATTTGTACAATCACACACAAACAACTGTATGCATAGCCTTGGGCCTAATGTATAAATGGACAATGCGTACTTCACACACATATCCACACACCACGGCTCACATCAAACACGAGAAAGTCCCAAAGCTCCACGTTCCAGTCCAGTGTCATCCTTTTTTGTATAAGAACAAAATCCAGCCGGCAAATATCCAACTCCTGAAACGCTCCTAGAGATGGAGAGAAAAAAGAGGATTTGGACCATCGCGGCAGCCGCATTTGGCACTGTGCCTCCTCCGCTGGGTAATGGCTCGTCTTTGTAGTTCTTACTTAATGTGTGCGAGCGTGGCATGGCTGAACCTCCGAAGACCACAGCACTTAATAAAGAATGGCTAAACTTGAAAAGTCACTGAGCAGACCGAGCCAGACAGGGGGCTTATTAAATGGAGGGCACATGCGGACAGTGTATTTCCTGTGTCAAAAGTGAAAGATTTTTTATTTTATTTTAAGAAGCATATCTGAAGTTGGAAGTGACGTTGCCATTTGGGAGTCATTTACAGCCGAATTGTGTGTTGTGAAGCCTTTAAGAGATATTTTATTTAAGATGCGACATACCATTGAACATTACTTTTAACATGTATTAGTCAAAGGATGCAGTCTTTGTGAAATTGCAAATTCGCTAATTTTGGAAAATCCAGAGAAAATCTTAATATACATGGGTTTCAGTCACATGACCTCAGTGGTCAGGGCGGCCATTTTGTTGCCCGCTGGCTAGTGCAAGTGTGTATCAGCCTATGTCTCTGACTAAGGATCTGTTGACACTACAAACAGTAAAAATCACAGAGAAAGGTTGTCTATTACCTCTTCGATGTGTTCATTTAGTCTCAGGAGTGGAAATGGATCTTTGGTCTGTGTGGGAGCCTCCTGCTGCTTGAGTCCTGGTTGCTGCCACTAACTGCTCTTTGCCTTGTAACCATAGCAATGCGTTGTTTGTTTATGTAGACATGTACTCTCTTTGTTAAGATAAGCATAATACTTTATTGATCTCACAATGGAGAAATTTACTGAGCATTCATCAGTCAATTGACCTTTATTTTCACCCTGAGTGAGTAGTGATACTGTATTACTAATTATTGTATTGTGGCATAATTCCACTTCGGGCAACAAAATGGCAGCCACAACTATGCGAGACATCACTGGGAACCCATGTATCTAGACAAATGTGTAATGTTCATAATAAACTATAGTGTCTTGCCATAACTTTAGTTGCCATGGTAACCCTCCTGTGGTCTTGTCATTTTAACAGCACAAGACTTGGAAACGTATTACTTTCCGATTTGTTACATACAAAGAATTATATTAGTCTCCAATCCGTTGCCGTCGGCTGCCAAATGTAATCTGTCACATGTTTCATTTATGTTAAACGCTCTCAGAGAAAAAGGAAAAAAAAAAAAGCTATTAATAAAAGATGCCATTGTACAGAAACAGACAGATCCCATTTGCGATAGGTAATTTTTTACAGTGGTGATCTATTCGAGCAGCTATTCAGAGATAAGTGTGGGACAAATTGCACTGTGGCTGAAAGTGTGATTAATGGACCCTATGAGCCCTGATCCTGGGTCAGATTAACCCAAACAGGGCGACACTGACCCTCCCCTTCCCCCCTCTCCCACACATACCCCCTCCCCACCGCCCCGATCCCTCATACCCCTCCACCCCTTATACTCATCAGTCATTGTTTACATTGAGTGTGATACTTGAATTGCACATGCTGTGGGATATTGGGAGCACCTACTCTACCTGCAGAGAAACTCATCCACTTCAATCAGATCGCCCTTTGTGCGTATGACAGCTTTTCAAGTTTTGGCAATCATGACTTTATTTGATGGATAATATCTGTAGAAAGTCAGTCATAGTTTTGCGCCAGTGAAGTGCCAATTTAATAAAGAAAAGTTGGGCAAAAAGGTAGTGATGGGCAAATGAAACCTAACACAGCAGCTGGTCACGTGACCAAAGTGTTGGCGTCTTGAAAGGTTTTTCGTTCTGCGAGCCGTGTTTCACTGCGTCAAGGCGTTTTATTGGCTGAGTGTGAGTCTCAGTGTGTGGTTTGACAGCTTTGAACACTGAGGCGCTAAACCACGGCGTATCATGGTCCTCCGTCAGTTAAATCTATAAATAAATATGCCACATTTCCCTCACTTCCCAATACTCAATTCCCAATGCTCGTGGTGCAACTTTTCGATGACTGTTAGTGAAAAAGGTATGAAGTGCCATCTACAGACAATGTGTTTACCTCTACATATGTCACTTCCTGTTCCCGTCCAACAAGGAAGTGCTAACAATAAACATCATAAAAATGTAAAACCAGAGAAAACTAGGTACAATTTTTAGCCAAATGTTTTTTTGGTCGAGATTGAAATCACAATTCTTCAAATGATTCTTTTTGAGTTTGAAAATAAAATGCAAAAAAGCACGCATTGTGTCAGTTCACTTTAGTTATAATTGAGCCATTATGTCATGTCATGATGCTGACGTGCCCTGCATCATACACTGAACATTGAGTCTGTTACAACATCCACTGGTGATATAAACAGACTGTCAAAGGAGAGAAGAATAACAGTCTTACCTTAGCTGAGGCTTTGTTAGCATCTTTAGCCCCATTAGCCTGTAGCTAATAGCTTACACGCAGGACCCTGCTGGATCCACTGCCAGCTTTTAGTCTTTGCATCACAAAATATTCACCAAATGAACAAGGTAGTCTCGTCTCGGTAACGATCGGATCACTAATCACTTTATTGAAATTGAATGGCCACTTAGCTTACAACTTCCATAGCCAGCTCAAACTCTCCGAACTGCTGTGTCCTCCTTCTCGAAATCGTGATCAAAATTCAATTAATTGCACAGCCCTAATGTACTGTATGTTACGCTTTTGAAAAATTTGGTCGTAATGTGTCATATGCACTTAAAGCAAGAAGAACTATGGGATCAGACGTTACAAGACTAGGTTTGTAGCCAACATGACTTGTAGCATCTTCTTCATTCCTTTTTCTTTTTGCTGAAAACAATATTAAACTAAAACACTTGTTTTTAATCGAGCTTCAGGAATAACATCATGCTAGATTGTGCAAAAATAATACGCCTTTTGTACATGAGTAGATGTAGTTACAGTCCGGGTTTATTTCCATGTGGTCCATAAACTGGTAAATGGGTGCTCCTAATAGTCTTGTACACAGCGTGGCTTTATTGTTCTTGATTTGACTGAAGTAGCAGTATTGAAGTTCACGATACGCCGTAACTCTGATTGCGTTTTGGACCAATTTACATGTCACTGTGTCTATGTTCAGACTGTCCGTTGGCTGCTGTACTTATCGACATATCTTAGGACGAAATTGACTTTGTTTTATTCAGGGGTTCGATTCTTTTCATTGATTATGCATTTTCTTTCTTTTCTTTTTTTTATGTGTCACCAAATGGTACGCCAAAGCTCGGAACCATTTATGTGTCAATGGGGGCCGCGTGCTCCCAAATGGACCTTGATTCATTAAGTTACATGAATAAATAAAAAAAGAGAAATGAGCCAACATCCTGATAAATGTTGACCTATGGCTGAACTCATCTGTTTTCTGTGTGTTTTGAAGATGATAATTTATAAATGTGCTGTGCAATATACTGTCAAACATTAACTGTAATGATGTTTTTTTTACTTGCTATATATTACTGTAAAAATATTGTAAATACAAAACACTCCTATTTTGCAAGTGTAATATTCACTTTGTACTGTTGTTATACATAAAACGAGCAACTGATGAAAATAATATTTGTGTATAGTGTGTTGTTGTTATTATAAGTCTTAAGGGGAGACAAGGCAGGTTAAACAATTTATTTTCAGGTTTTGGACCAGTTTGCTCCTCCTTTACCTGGAAACAAATAAATGACATCTAATCTTTACAATAAGGAGTGTAATTATTGCACCGATTCAATGTTTTTCCATAGAACAATATGGAAAACTGTAACTTCAATGACTATTTTCTCAAAATGCGTCTTTCTCGTATTGTGGTGACAACATCTCCTCTTTATTGCCGTCCACAGACAGCAAATTCTCCAGTCTTGGACTTGACACTATAGAACCATATTTTTCAATATTTAATTCCTAGCCTGATTTATTCTGTTTTGAACCCCATAAAACAATCCAAAATTAGTTTTTTATTATACAGATTTTGTTAGCTAACATGTACAGTAGCTTATTCAAAAGCTAAAATAACCAAAACAGCTTCTGAAAAAAATAGTTGTAACTAAAATCTCAAATAAAATAAAACCTTAAATTTAAACCTGACTAGATTTTGTTGCTGAAAATATAGGAATTTTATTAAAAGGTTTATCATCAAACATTTGTAATTGATGTCACACAATTACATTTCAGTGTCTCACCTTCATTCGATTTAAATAGCACCTTTCAACATACAATTTTAAAACATATTATTCATTCACACATCCAGTGTTGACGGGACTGTCTGTTGGAAACATGGCTGCCAGTCTGCGCCAAGGGCTTCTCCAACACACACAGCCTCGCCCCAGGACACAACAACGGTATATGCATAAAAAGGAGGAATCATTTACCATCCTCCACAACATGACGCGATGAGAGCAATGATGGTGTGACACATTGCGTAATCTATTTTTATGGCATAAGTACACACTTACTCATTGGATAAACAATAATTTAGACCAGAAAAGCTGTAATGTGATCATGTAATGGGATTTCACTGGAAATGCTGGTTGGAGACACTGTTAATCCCCAAACATCACTGTCAGTCCCAGAACACTACCAGCAGTGGTGGTTGAAGTACTTCATTTCATTGCTTGAGAGAGGGTAGTTAGTGAGTGCTGACCTTGTGCTGCAAGATGAATTGTCGCGAAATCTGAATTTTCAGTCTCACAACAAACTCGATTTGCCTGCAAGAGTGCTATCAATCTGGCTTCTGAAAGGTGAAGTGAGTGCTGCTAAGGGTTGAAATTTGTCACGAAGTCAGGTGCTCTTCAAGGATCCAAACTCAAAAAGAGAAGGGACTACTGACAAGTCTATAGTGCCTTGGACCCCTTCTCTTTATTACTTCATTTCATTACTTGAGTATAAGTACTGTAGATACATACTGGTCAAATACACTGCCTGGCTAAGAAACAAGTCAACACAAAAAAAAATGTGACGCACATTAGGCCGCCTTTAGCTTTGATTACTGCACCATTTGCTGTGGCATTGTTTCAATAAGCTTCTACACATGTCCAAAGATTTATTTCCATCCAGTGTGGCATTCATTTTTCACTACGATCTTGTATTGATGATGAAGAGTGTGAACACTGAGCAAAGCCTTCTCCAGCACATCCCAACTATTCTCAGTGGAGATAAGATATGGATACTGTGGTGGACAATCCATGTGTGAAAGTGACCATTCACACTCCTGAACTACTCTATAATGATCCTGGGATTGTCATCTTGGAATATGCCTGTATAATAACTCATAAATAATAATTCAGGATGTTCATGTTTCAGCTGATCTCATTCTTTGGGCATATAGTGTTGCTGAACCTAAAACTGACAAACTGCATCAACCCCAGTTCTATTTGCTTAGTTAAATCAGGTGGTGACTTTATTTTTGGTCAGACTGTGTAGTACTTCAATGAAAAAGAAAGTTTCCCAGTGAAAAAAATAGTACTGAAGTATTTGCTTTATAAAGTACTTATGTACTTATGTTCAAAAACATGAAACATACATGAATATACAACACCTCTGAAGATACTGGATGTGGCTTTTCCTCTTCAGTTTACCCTGGTTTAACTCGCACAGATTTAAATGGCCAAAGAAAAGAACAAGAGGTATATTGATACAAAAGTAGTAAATTGTAAACAGCAGTTTATTTAGATACTGATTAGAGGTAACTGTGATGGCCCTACACAGGATTTGAAATGGAAAACACTGAGATGCAAAGTAAGTTCAGACTTTTAGGTTTAATTCAAGATGTTAAATACAGTAAATCCTATGAAATACAGAGAAACAGCCCAAATCAGAAAAGGTGTGTCACTGTCCTCATATCACATTATACAATACTTCTTCAAAAATGCCTATTTTTCATACTATCTTGAAAATATTTTGTGGGCTGTTACTGTGTGACGTCTGGAGCCCATGGACATCACCAAGTCCTGGGTTTGCTCCTCAGTGCTGCTGGCCGGGTCTCTACTGCAGTTCTTCCATCAAATCAAGTCATTTCAAACTTCATTCCTATGGCACATTTTAAAACCAAAGTGCTGAACTAAAAAGCCAAACATTAGAAGGTAAGACAATAAGAAAGTCCAGTGGTGGATCATGATGGTGTTTCAGCTTCTGTCCGATTACATTCTGAGCTTCTGAAAAAGACACCGATTGACATTGAGGAGCTGCAGAGAGTCTGTACTTTAACTCGATGTCAACCATGTAACTGTAACCTGAAAAACCTTTGCTAAACAGATGAAAGAACAAAATTCTGGTCGCTGTGCAATTATTTAAGGACATCGCTGTACAAAAATAGCAAAATTGACTTCGTTTTCACCCCTGCCTCTACCAGCTGAGAGTCAACTGTACACAATCCAAAGTGACTCATTGCATCAAATCATGTTCTTCATTTTCCATTAGCAGAACTATTCTTATGTATAGTGCGTGTGTTGTCCCTCGGCAGACAAATTGCATCTATTTCATTGCGAGGGACCACTCCGCACGCAATCTGTTTGATCCCCTCTTTCACGTTTGAGTTTTTTGTACAATATTTTCTACTTCAACTACTATCAGTATTCATCTGACTTTTCTCCTACTGCGAAGTGGCTGAACCCTCTGACAGCAGCTCTTGGCCTAAGAAACTCCTTGGTAAATTGCTACACAAACTGACAGCCAACCACTGCCCCATCCCTTCATTCTGGCCAATTAGGAGTCATCATATCACCTGTACACGGATGCCTTTGGACCGAGGCTGAAGCTGCGGCGCCTGGAGTCATAACCCGTTGAGTAAAGAAGATTCGCAGGCTACACATCAAAAGATCACTGACCCGCCCAGGGGCATTACACCCACTGCCAAGCTCTTCGATACACATTCCACCTGGAAGGTTTCTTATTTTTTACCAGATGAGGAAATGACACACATAAAGCACCCCACTGTTCAGCTAATTACAATCCCTGCAATTGGAATAGCCCAGCAGGAGCGTAATTGCTAGCATGGCCAATATCAATGTGCTATAACAACTGCTGCATTAAGCAAGGTTACTATAGGTTGTGTTCACGTTGTAGACTCCCGTTTCAGTTGGAGCAGCTGCCCATACAGCTCTATGGGGGAGAAAGGTTTTTGAAAGATATTTCCAAAAAGAAAATGGGCAAATATTGATTGGATTCACAAACCTGCCATATTGTTATTATTGTGGCTGAAAGTCCTATGCTGTCCAACATTATGTGCATGCTTTTGAATCGTCAAATCGTCAAAATAATTAGACTTAAATAACTTAGTTCATATGTGCTGACAGAGAAGACATTGAACTTTGTGACAGTTTTTGTTTCATGTGGATTGGCCCAGGAATTACAGAGAAATTGGCAATCAACTAATACTAGAAATCACACGGGGGCAGCAGTCCAGTCTGCCCGGATCACATTGCACCAGTCCCTTATGGCTCCTCCTGCAGGTGGTGGGTCCACAGGAGGACAGCCCCACGACACTCCTTCACCTCTGGGCGACATAGCAGTCCTTGATGGTCTCATCATAAGGAGCTTCTGAACCGCTCTTGGTCTGACCCGTCACCAAGGACCTGTTTGCTGTGGGAGACCCTACCAGGAGCATAATGCCCCAGACAACAGAGCTCCTCGGATCATTCGGGCGCTTCACCACGAGAAGGTGGCGGCTCGAGGAGGGGGTGATTTTTTTAGGGACAATGCAAAAAAGCTTCTTAGATTAAGAAAAGATAATATGTGACGCGCCGTGGCTTTCACGAACACAAGTCGGCCACACAACTTTCGAGCGGAATAAGAAAGAAGAGATTTTTTTGAAAATGAGTGATTTTTTTTTGCAGAATCTGTTAGTTGAGATCACGGAGAAGCCTCTCCATGTTTCAGATGATAGTATTGGTATTTTTAAAAGCATACATTTTGTATTTGAAAATCGGGTGTATTTTCAGGATATTCAGTGGGCGTGAGCCGTGACACAGTTCATTTCCATACTGGACCTTGCAGCGTGAACATTTCCAACAGTATTTTCCTACAAAAAACTTAAATTGCGTCGTCCCAATATGTCGTTGCCACAAGCTGATGTTTCAATAGCGAGCTGCGGTAGCCTCTGAGTCTTTGTGCGCGATCTTCTCCAGGGGAAGATGCCCCTGGTCCCGCGAACGTCTACTCCAAATCTCGGCCCATGTCTAAGGAGTCTCCTGCGATGAGATAAATGTCTGTACTTCAGCCTCGTTCCGCCACCATTTCAGCATAGAAAACAAAAACTTTTAATTTTTTTTTTTAGAAACAAACACATACATCACCGCCAACTGCTTGACTGGCAGACGCTTCAGCCAATGACAAAAATGCTGACGGAAATGAGATGCAAATGAGCACCATTGTCTCAAACAAACAGACAAAGAGAAGGCCTACCTTCAAATGGCCACAACAGATTTCCATGTGTTACACATCGTTAAAGCTTGGAGACTACATTTTCAGAATCTGTGAATATCTCATACCCCAGACTTGTGTCCCTAAATGCCATGGCTGGTCACATATGTTATGGGGGAAAAATGCAAATTTCCTCCCACAGTCCATGGACAGGTTGATGTTATACTTAGCCCTATACAACAAAAGTACATAAAATATGGACATTCATACACACAGACAATCATCATTTCACTCACATCTATAAAACCAGCCCCACTTCAAGAAACAAACATTCACAAAACCATTCATTCAGCATCACAGTGACTTTTCATCTGCCTTCCACCTCAGTTTTAGAGCTCTTTAGAATGATGAACACAACCTATAGAACAAAAACATTCCTAAAGCCATAATACTGAGCTAAACGGCAAACAGGTGACAATTTTCTCCTAACCTCACCTCTCTGAATATCCAAGTGCATTACTGAGTCCCTTTGAACTGCAGCAAATAAAATAGGAGCTGGCCTCGCCGCCGCTGAGACAGATGTATAGGGCTGTGACGGCATTTAGTGCGGCATATAGAGAGGGGCTGCTCGGCACTTGCCATAAGGCGGCATGGATTCATTATTTATGTTTAACCCTCGGGGGCAGTGGGCAAGGCGTATGGAGAGGAGGCAAACGTGGGGGAGGGGCCCTGCATGCTCGAAGGCCCCCTATACCTGTCAGAGGGAGAGCCGGAGGTGTCACCCGCCTTCACCCAATACTGCTGCCAAACGTCGCACCATCTCTCCTGCCTCTTTCTCTCTCTCTCTCTCTCTGCGCCTGTCAAAGTACCTGCTGCAATCTAACCTCACACACACGGGGTCTATGCAGGAGAACATCATTAGGACTCAAAAAAAAAAGAAAAAAGAAAAGGAAAAAACTGACAGGAGTGAGAGCTGCGGGACACCTCAGCTGATCGGTCTGAGAGCAGAAGTGGACAGATTTATGAAGCTGCTGCAGCCATTTGAAGTCCATTAAAACTCTATCAAGGCTTGGCAGTTGGCTTTGTGTTTTGAAGAGAGGCGTGCCACATGGTTTATCTTTGGCATTGTAGCTGCCACATTGCGTTTACAAAAAAAAAGGCAGATAGATTCGTCCAAACTGCTCTCGCTGGTGTCGTCACTCACGCCAACACTGCGAAAAGTGATCTGGATAACTAAAGTCTTCTTGAAAAATTGAAATTTGCCTTTGATTGAGAAACTAATTTCAAGAATTCTGCCAATGGAGTAAGTTTTTACACTGAAATTAAGGAAAAATATGAAATTGCCCTCAAAATTAGATAACAATCCTCCTTTTACTTAATTTAAGTGTAAAAAAACTTCAACCCCATCGGTAGACTTCTTGAAACTACTCAAATCAAGGGCGAGTTTACTGTGACAATGGAAGGTTGGGGGTTCGAATGCAGGTGTAGACTGTCATTGTGTCCTTGGGCAAGACACTTCACCCACAGCCTGAATGAATATCGTGTGAAAGTGATTGGTCGGAGGGGCCGATGCCACGAACTGTCAGCCTTGCTTCCTTCCCTCAGTCTACACAAGGGCAGCTGTGGCTACAATAGCAGCTTACCACCACTGAATATGGAGCGAAAGAATAATGGGCCTCATTCATGAATATTTTCTTAAGAAAAAGTTCTTAAGTACAACTTAGGAGAAACTTAAGAAAAACTTAAGTCTGACTCACGAAGCGTTCTTAACACACTGAGTGCCAAAAAACAAAAAAATTAGTTTTTTTGAAAAAAATGTTTTTATTTTATTTTATGAAACCAGACACTCTAACACACGTTGTGTGTGATTTTGGGAGCTCTGTGATGAACAGAACAGAAATAAATGATGAACAAAACTTGTGAAACAGCCATTGATTCTATGCATTTCGTCTGGACATTTTACCTGTTATCTCCATTTCTAGAGTAAAAACAGTGATTTTTGAGGAAAACAGCCTCTTTTTAGCTCAACTTTTCTCAGGAACCGTGGCACGTAGAAATAAGCGGTTTTCACCCACTGAGAGCTTAGTCTCTCCTTTCAAATGAGCTATAGTATGTGGCCATAGCTATATCATAGAATATGCTGTGGTGCTACAAATATCATGAAAAATGGGCTGGATCCCAAAAACAATCTGGCACTCAATGTGTTAAAAAGACAAAACTGTTCTTTTTTTTGTGAGATTTTTTGTGCGTAAGAGTCCTCCTGTTCTTAGGATTTGTTCTCCCAGAAGAGCTCTTTCAGCTTAGAACAAATTTTGTGAATGCCCAAAATGTTCTTAAGTCGGCCTTAAGAACAAATTTGTTTGTAAGTTTGTTTTGTGAATGAGGCCCATTGTCTACAGTGTAGCGCTGTGAGAAACTTGTGACACAGCCTTGTAAAGTGTAAGCCATTATTATTATTTTAAGAAAAGATGACTATTTTCTCGATGACCTTTTGCAGTGTATTCTTTCATTTGTTCCAGTGAAGGGTCATTGACACACTGCCCTAAAGAAATACTAGCACCCATGGTTAGGGCTGCACAATATTGAAAAAAAGAAGTGATAGGCAAAATGGTGCAATATTGTGATGATATTATTGCAACATGGTATGTTGACTTCAAAAACACTAATGGTACTAAATTGGGAAACTTAAAACTAAACATGAACTTTTTAACATCTATAAGTCACAGTCAATAGTATCACATAAACTCATGCTTGAGTTTATGTGATACTATTTTTTATTTTTTTTGGCAATACACTGTGCAGGCCTATACTCCTGCTAAATATGAGAAGAGAATTTTTGGGTTATATATGCTGCCACACATTGGCCATAATCTCTATGAAATTACATGGAAAAGGACTAACTTCTCAGCAGGATGTCAGGAGGATGATTCCAGTGGCGCCGACGGTGGGTCGTCTCATGAACGGAAGGTCAGGGGTTTGAATCCCGGCTCCCGCAGATGCACACTCTGTTGTTGTCTCCTTGGGCAAGACACTTCACCTTGCCTCCAGTGTCTGCGTACACTGGCGTACGAGAGTGTGAATGGGTGAGTCTTATTGTTTATTTGGTGCATGTTAATGAACACACATGAGAACCATGCATGTAAACACACCACTCCGGATTGTAGCCTTCACGTGGTTCCTGAGTGTAAAGCTGTAAAGCTATGAAGTTGAGGTGATACCAGTGGTCCTGAAGTCTCCAAAAATAACTGCTCAAGAATTGCACACATTATTTGGGTCTCGGAAGGAAGGCTCCAAAAGTACAATCAGATGTCATCTTTGTCACAATCATTTATTTGAAAGAAGAAAAAAAAAAAACTGCTCTCATCCAAACACAGTTGCCTCGAGCTGACTGAAAATTCTGAAATGTCTAGCACCTCAAGTGAGTTTTACATAATCACAGAGATGGCCATAAACCCATAAGTCAGATATGGGGTGAGACCTTTTGGATCTCAAAATCTAAGTCTTAACCTGGCCAAGTCCCAAAACCTAAGTCTTACTAAATGATCTAGAGATTTTTTTTATTTTTTTTTGCAGAGGAATGGTTTCAAATTAATTTGTGCTTTCTCCTACCTCCTCATCAGCAGTAACAGGAGGATTTAAGTCCCAAGATGATTTTAAAATAGATACGTATTGAACAACACAAATACTTTAACCTGATTTAAAATGTGTTTTATTTTTTTATTTTGATTATTAATTCATGTTTATATCGGGGTCCCGGATTGCCCACATGGTTATTTTGGCTTGAAAAGTTTGGAAACCCCTGGACTAGACTAACACAGTGAACCTCCACTGTGAAAAGAGTCAGAAAGCCATCACAGACCACGTGCTTTTCACATTAAATGATGACAAATTGCAATCATTTAAATTCATCTGCTGCACATAGAAGTCTAATTTCAACAATGCTTTGACTTATGCCCCTCCATAATAACTGTTGGCTTGTTTTTAATAAGTAATGGTAGTCCGTAAATTTGAATTTAGGGCACAGACAGGACACTTGTTCAACTATATTAAGACAGTCCAGAGCTCCATTCTAATGTGTGTAGTATGTGGCCTTTGAGTGAGGGGACATTTCGAGTGACATTCAAATATAATATGGTGGGAAAAAACACTGTCAAATGTGCATTATCCAAAGCTACAAATGTGGTAATACTGCCACCTGGGGCTCTTTGTGCAGAATTACACACTGTAGCTACACACCATTCAGGTTATGTATTTCTTTTCTGAATTATTATGTATTTTATGTATAAGGGCCTATTATGGTAAAACAGTAGGCTACAAATCGTTTAGTTGACGTTAAGCGTTTTATATGTGCATAATGCTGCACATCTGCCCCCTAGTTCTAGCCAAGTGACTTCGTTTTTGCATTCAAATTTGTATTTCAGGAACATGGCTTTCACCGTGCTGTGAAACGCAGAAATGGTGGTCGGGGAACTTCACCTCAGTAGTAACACGTCATAGATCTAGGGATGTAATAAGCTTCAAATAAAACTAGATTTTGAGGAGGGCCAAAATAAAAGTATTCATCACTATCCCTAAGCTGCTTCTGGTTCAAGACATGACAAAAATTGGGCTTACCTCAAATGATGTCACCAACCATTTAATCAGTTTACTGGTGCCCCCTTCTGGACACATTTATGATATTCAGATTACTGCCTTTTAAAATAAAATGAGGGTGATGTCACGTGACTGCTTTGCTTGAATGAGGAGTCAAAGGTTAAGCAGCATGTCCCAGTGACAAAAGGTGTGTGTCTGTCCCCGCGGCCTGGAGCCATTTAAAACAACATCTGCCGAGCTGTGTTGGGCAGTACACAGCAGAGATGGATGTGCTTATTGAATTCAACTATTTCTCCCTCTTTTTGACACAAAAATAGCACATAATAACTTTCTCTGTCACAAAAGACACTCACGTTAGAATCGATTTGTAGAACTTCCTGTCTGAGGCCATTTAACCATCAGCACAATAGTGAATTTTGTGCCAAATGTAGCCGGATTCTCCAAAAGCAAACTGATGCTTCTAAACTGGTACATGCGGAGTAAATGATGCCAATAATAATACAGTGCAAATGTTACTTACCTGCTGCCAGTGCCAGTCATTCCATCATTTCAAATGTCAAAGCTTGAGTAAAACACTCAAAAAGAAAAAAATATATAAGAATTGTGACACTGATGGGGCTATCTCTTTAAAAGTACCTTTTAAAGCGTTGTGTTTCATTCAGATCTTTTTAATCAATGGATCTGACTACTCCATGGTGCCCCGACCAATTAAACAAATAGGCACCACAAAACCAATATTAGTAGTTTATGATTTATTTAGTCGCATAGTTTGTGTGATGCATATTGGCTGCACTGGTTTAACTGACTGCTTCAGTTCACCTTCTTCTGCCCCGCCCACTTCTGTTTTTATTAGCACTTCCTGTGAGCTGGGATTTTCATTGTTGTCTATGTAAGAGAGTGAAGAAAATAAAATGGGAATGAACAAAAAACTCACAAAGAAACAAACTTAAAGCACATAAGTTTGTGTGGCTCAGGTTTAATTTCAGTGACAGGACGACATAAGACAATGCATGCTGTGCATGATGGTTAGATTTCTGTCCGACTTGCTCCAGACTTGCTCTGATGTCATGGACACGTAGGTGCATGTGGGGCACGGAAAGCTCCTGAGACTCCAACGAGAGCAGCCCTCTGGGTCAGCCGCTGCATCTCCCCAGGAGCAACTGCAGAGGCTACATGGCCCAGTGCATGATGGGTAACACCTGTCATCGACACACGCACAGGTGATTGCACATGAGTGTGTTGTGATCAGAAACGTGGTCCTCGTGGTTCGCTGGACCCTCCTCCTCTCTCCTCTGGACACCAACTTTAAATATGACTGAAACTATTGAAATTTTCCACTGTCCCTTAAATAAACATCATGATCAATACTTTCCAGTTCTAACGTAGGATTTAGAGGCAATATTTTATCTTTCAAACTTTACAGGACAGTTTGGTCTGGTCATAAATGTACAATCTGTGGCTTAAGTGTAAAGATAACAGAGCAGGGGGTGAGAGACTTTGAACTTAGTTTTATTCAACTTCAACATGAAATGCATGTGATATGTGACGTGATCGAGGCCCCTCTCTGTTCTCGGGCCGTGCAGCACGTCCAGCTTGACTTCAGGGATTTTTCTCCGCCCCGGTTGCGTCTACATTTGCCAACTCTCGATGATCATCCAGACGAGGCGCCGCTCCATCTCGAACGCGCCT